>VYZW01018401.1:47053-93789 GCA_013401315.1 Balaeniceps rex | reverse complement strand
CAGTCCTGAAAGAAAAAAGATTACTAAAACCTTTATGTGCTAGTGACACTTCATCCGTCTCCATTTCTTGCATTAATTGGCTAATCTGTAAATTTCTTAAGTTTTTATAAAGTACTATTTAATGGAAATGTCTAAAAAAAACCCCCTCACATATGTCACTATACTTTCCAGAAAAAAATACAAAAAATTAAACATGACATTGCAGAAAACACTATCACAGGCATTGAGAGAAACCATGTAAGTGTAATAAAAACACTCATTTATATTTAAGTATCTGTTTTGTGAGTACCTTGGCGCGTTCCTTCTGTCCAGCTGCAATTTCCCTCTCTCCTTGCACTAGCTCTGTTATTTTCTTACTTATAAGAGGAGCATTTACACCTCTCACTATTGCAATAATTTTGCCATTCTGTAAAAGAGAAAATAACACTCTTGGTGAGTTTTTGTCACTTAGTTTACACATTAACTTGAGTTTTGGAATATGCTCTATCTTGCTATTTTTTCCAACAACAGGACCACTTCCTATGCCCACTGAAGTGAATACCACATCTACTACTGCCTCTACTAGTTCAGAATGAACCTTTCTTACTTTTACTTCCTCCCTTCCTTTTCTGCCTCATTTTCTATGTTTATTTCTAGGCTTACCATTAATAGTACAGTCAGAAGTAAATGCAAATATGGAATTTACTAGCTCTTAATTTCTGTAACATGGAGTTTTCTATCTTTTCATTTGTGTTACGTTTCAGTGTGTGCTTTACCACACTCAGGAGCACCATAGTGAAGCTAACTACCAGCGATCAAAGGTACTGCCAACTTCACTTGGCAGCATTCAGATTCAACTACCTGAAGGTGTCCTGAAAGTATCGTCGTTCTTGACCCTTAGTTGTGGGAATTAAAATCCTTGCACCCTCAAGTCAAAAAAACCCACTGCCTCATAAGTGAGCAGTGTTCTGCAGAGGAATCCTAGGAGAACAGTCTTTCTGCGTTCGTCAAGGAGAGATAATAAACATATGATTCATTGTTACAATTGCTCAAATGTGAAAAATGCAATTTTAGTTGTTTATCTTAAAAAACTTGAAGTGGCAGGAAATGTAAACTCTTTTTCCCTTAGGGAAGGTGTGCATAAAATAATCATTTCACTGTAACCACATGTAGGCACTTTATATGAGGCAACCCCAGAAAACTTATACTGATTTCTCAGCAAGTAACTACCAAAACCGTGGCTACCACGGATCTTCTGTGGCTATATGTGCAGCAGCCACAACAAAAATGTGCTCGAGAACCACAGATTTAGGCATGGGAAACAGCCTCAAGTAAACAACATTTGATGATATGATCCTGCATACTGTAAAATGTAAAATGATTTGTACAGCTTCACATTTCTTCTTAATCTGCTGAAAAATTAATGCAAAAGTAAGCAGCACATTAAAAGAAACTGACGTGATGTACTTACAACACAAAAAAGAAACACAGGTTCACATTTGTTCCTAAATGGTTGCAGAATCGGAATGCTGTCAGCTTCTGCCTGAAGTCAGATGAAAAAGATTATTTACTTACATAAGTGTGTATATGTATGCATGCATATTTATATACATATATGCATATACATATACACATATATATATACACACACACATATAAAAAAACCTTTTTGCCTGCAAGAATACTGCAGTCTTACATACTTTGGTGTTACACACTCAAACTGCAGTCTTAAATACAACTAGCAGTCCTCATGGCACTTGCTGGTGATGAAGTAAGAACTGGTTTGGTAAAATGGGATTGGTGTCCCTTGGTATCACAGCAGCTAATCACGGAAAAATACCTTATCCTAATACTATTTTCCCATGTAGGTCATAATATACATGAATGAGGAAGTAGTCCATGCAGTCTTGACAAAAGAGATTACTCACTGTATTAAGTTCTTTGTGACATGTGGTCAATTTTATGAAAGCACTCGAGATAATCTCTGAACATAACTGCCTACTTGTTGTGTATAAACAATACATGTATTTTCTGCAAAAATGCTTTGATCAGGCAATTGAATTTTTCAGGAACATGAAAAAGGATGAGCTTGGTCAACATCTGGGGGGAACTGAATCTGTGAAACAAATTTATCTACTTTAAATATGATATATACCTCCTATTTTATACTGCTAGTGTAGAGGAATATTTTCACTCCAATAGTTTTGTGATAATTTATTTTTCAATTCTCCCTTTTTGTTCTCTTAAAAGTGAAATACAAGGGAATATTTGGGAAAAGGTGTAACAGCATTTTTCAGGGATGTAAGAATTTTAAATGTGATAAGCAATAATGTACAGGCTTAAAACTACAAATCGTATAGTCCGGCTTTTGAATGTTTCTGCAGTCTCATCAAGGAAAACAAAAGTTGTGGGATATCAGCTCCCTTTCTATTATAGCTCCTTCCATATTTATTACCATTTCTAATCTACCTCTAAACAAAGTCTTATGAGGAGACGTGCAGAAGAAGAGGCAACCAGGCCAAAATTATGTCCACTTGGCATAAGGACAGTAAAATGGAAGCTCTGTATATGCAGACAGATAAAAAGATATATTTAAAATAAAATGTAAATAAGGTTCCATACAGAATTTACATCCTTACCACCGCAAAATGCAACACATCATCTTCACCAAACTCATTCTTCAGTTTTCTGAATAAATTCACCACAGCTTTGCAGGGACCACACCAAGCTTGATACACGTCTATTACTAAAATATAATAGTTTGGAATTACAAACAGCTGACTTGTGGAACTTATAAAATGAGACATATTTATGAGTGTTTTGGAACAGTACTGGGAAGGTGTTCATAAGCATCTTGCAATCCTTTCCTAGTCAATGAATGCAGCATGAATACATCAATGCATTCAGTGGATACATCACAGTTTCCTCTTCTATTTCAACTAATTTTGACATCAACAACCTACTTCACATTACTATTAGAGTCAATTAATCCAAACAGCTACATTTCTCTCATATTCCTTTTCCTTTTAGTTGTTCTTTTTCTTTTCCCACTGTTGGTTTTCATTCTTATCTAGATCTTTATTCTACAGGATTTTTACCTCCATGAGCCCATGCAGATGATTTCTTTCCCATTACTACTTCTCTGTAGATATGATCCCATTACAGATTTGTTCCTTCTACCCAAATACAATTCCTAGGAGACCTAGGAGACATTGTTATTGGACTGAGTGAACTGAAAACTGGGCATAATATACATCATAGAACATGCAGCCTCAAGAATGCTGACTGATTAACTGCTAAGTACAACTGTACAGCATTAATTTAGTCTGTACAAGATTTTAGGGAAAAACTTCCACAGAACTGTCCTACCTCCTACCGTACAGAATACCATATTGGAAAGGTATTTTCTAAATATCGGCCTATAGCAGTGCATAAAATAATGGATAATAAGATTTGTGACAAGTATTTATTTATCAGAGAAGACAGTATACAATCATAAAGACAATTTATACATTTATAAATATATTAATATAACCTTCCTTTAAAAGATAATATGGCACTAGTCTTCTAGATTTATGACAAGTATCTATTAAAGATGATATGATATATAAGTATGAAAAACTGTAAATTTCTTAATGAGTGAGTAAAGAGAAAATAGTATCAGTTAGTACCTACTACACCTTTTGTCAGCAACATTTCATCCCACTGGTTTTGATTGGTTATTATGGCCTGAAATACAATGAATTGACATTTTAACGTCTTAAAAAGGCAGAAAAAAATCTATTCTTCTCTAGAATTGTTCAAGTAATTAGGTTTTATACCTGGAGCTGGGTTTCTTTCTTCGTGCCTGCCATTTCCCTGTGATTATAGGAAACATACCAAAATACAAGCACATTTAGCAGTTTTTTAAAAGAACATGTGACATGCAGAACTGATTTATATGGTTTTCAACACAGCACTGCCTTCTGATTCCCTTAAAAATTAACTCAACTGAAGCCCCTACAACAATGGCAGTTAACACGCCATGTCAGAATTCTGTGGAGCAATATACAACTTATTTGCAAAACCCACATAGCACAGGAAACAGAATAAAATTTAGTTTCTTAATCTGTTAGGGTCTTCAAAATTTTTTGGCCTCAACAATTTTTCAAGCTTATAATTACTCTGTTCAGAATGGTCACAGGGACCTTGGATGTGATGACAGCTGCTGTAACAGTGGACCATTTCAAAAAAATACTGATTAAAGAGCTTCAATGCTAATGACATCAAATCAGTTGCATCAGGGGAGGTTTAGATTGGATATTAGGAAAAATTTCTTTACTGAAAGAGTGGTCAAGCATTGGAACAGGCTGCCCAGAGAGGCGGTGGATTCACCATCCCTGGAGGTGTTCAAAAAACGTGTAGACGTGGCACTTTGGGACATGGTTTAATAGGCATGGTGGTGTTGGGTTGACAGCTGGACTAGATGATCTTAGAGGTCTTTTCCAACCTTAATGATTCTACGATTCTGTATTTTTTGCCTTTTCATTTTTAATAGATAATTAAGTATGAGCTGGGCAGGAAAACTATCTTAGTTAAATTACATACTTGGATGAAGTTTGGCTTCAGCTTCCAAATGGAGCTTGATGGAATAATAAATGTTATCACTGGATCAACAGATTGAGTGGAGGTTTATAAAGGTCTTGGTAGTCTTTGTCTTGGGGAAAATGAAAGTGTCACCATGAATGTCACCTCCACTGGCACTGATATCTGACAAGTCAACCAACAAATACGTCCAGAGTTTGAACTATCCTGGCATTCCCACTGGAGCTGCTCCCTTTAGATCACGAACAGAGGCATAGTGGCCAACATGAGAATTCTTGCCCTGATGCTTGTTTCACATTTCCTCTAAAAATATTATTAAGGAATAAAATTTTAAATACAATATTTCTTCAAATCATTTAAACTAGGTAGCGAGACAGAGTCATTAGCACGGCATTAAATTCAGTCCTTTAAAGACTGAGGAGATGATGTTAAGTATTGAAACTATAGGAAACTGACATGAAAATATGCCATATTAGTAGGAAATCTTCAGCTAAAGAACTTGTCTTTCATTGTTACCTACTGTCACTGAGCAATAAGAATCTATGTACTGCAAGACTAGATCTGTAAAACATATACCACATACATCACAGTGGGCTGTATTTCCCAGTCAGTCTACACATGCTCCCCAATTAAAACTGTGCAGTCATGCATTCTCAGATGGCAAATGAAAGCACTGCAGAACAGATGCATTGTATGTATGTAAATACACAAATATACATATTAATCTGGTATAGTAGCTGTACGAGACAGATGTGAAGATACATGTGGCACCTATACTTTTTAATAAAATATTTGCATAACACCTTCTCTCAGTAATATGGTCAGTATTACACCGATAAAAAGTGAACAGACAAGCACATTTTCTCTGTTATCTATGATACAGGCAACAGGTTTCTCTAACCTTGATACAAGGCATTTTGCTATCCACATGCTACACCTCTTACCACATGCTTTACAACCAAAACTGCTTCCTCAGACTATTTACATATAAAAATAGACCTGGGTGCACGCTCAGATACACTGTCAAAAAGTCCCCCTTCTGCATGCACACACACGCACACAGAAACATGGATAAGTGAACAAATGCATGGACGCATGGCAGCTTGGGGCCAGCATGCTACGCAGGTTCCCATAACGAGGACACTCAGGTGCTCGTGCACCCAGTGGTTCCACACACACCCTCCACAACAAGCAAGCCATCACACAACGGCTTGGGTGCCTGCTCACCCCTGAGATGGGGGCCCAGCCGGGAGCAGACAGGCACCCCCAGTCCCGCGCCCACGAGCACACCTTGCCCCTGTCCTGGACCAGCCACTCGCCTGGGGACCCCTTCCAACGGCTCTAACTGCCTCCCTGGGCCGTTAGCCCGGTCCAGCCCCCCTCGCTGCTCAGTCTCCAAGGGTCATTTTTCCTTCCCTCACCCTCTTTTACCAGCCTGGTGCTGACATGGCACAGGGAGCCGAGATGCAGGCACACAGAGAAGGGAATGGGAAGGGAGCTGGGGGGAGCAGGGGTCAGAGGAAGCGGCGCCATTTCCTGCACTGTTTCTCCTGTTTCTCTCCCCCTAGGCAGAATCCAACTTTAGCCTTCAAAATGTGAGAAAATTAGTCTTGGAACCTAATTAGCAATCTGCCTTCACTCTGTGTTACTTGCAAATTGTGAGACGATGGGGACGAAAAGAGGAAATTTTTTGTGGAAGTTGTGGTGACCAAAGGAGGGTCTTGAAAGCCAAATGATGGTGACCACTCATGTTCATCTGCTATCAGTGCAGGTCTGTGACTGCACCGGTTCAGAACAGAGTATCATTTTTCAGATGTAAGCTTGCATCTCAGCAGCCCCAAAAATTCACAGAAGATAAAGGTGAAGTCATTTATACAGGTAGAAAGCACAATTGGCCCAGAGTATGGCATGGCCTATTTTCATATATAGATAAACTCTTAAAGGCATCCCAGATGGTGAGAATTACTTTGTGGAGGTATAGGTTTAAGAATGATCGCAAATCAAACGTATGTGTCTCTAAACTGTTCGCATTTCACATATGCGTGTTGTTCCTGATTTATAAATCATCCATGCTTCCAATTTAGTTCTGAAGCCCTGCCCATGCATACTAAATGCTGTTATGTGTATCTACTGCATCTTAAGAAAATCTAGTTTCAGTGACTTTCTTGTCACTTTTCTTAAGCTTTCTGGGGCTGGTCACCAAAGCATGACTTGCAAAGCCCCTACTGAAGAGTTAATTTTATTTCCTGAAACTAATATGAAGAAAAAAGTAGGGTAACAACACTTAAAGGAGCTAGAATAGATGTTCTTTCTCACTGTTAAATCATCCCAAGTTGACAGATGTTCGTTCTGCAGCAGTGTGAATGAGGCAACGTTTCCACAGAGCTGCAGAAGTTTTCAATGCTGAGATTGTGCTATGCCCTAACAGCTTGGATTAGATCGGTTAGGTGGTAAGACAGACTTCACATTCAGATCAGAAATAATGCATTTGTATAGCCAACACTAAATCACTTCCTACGTTTTTTTTACTGGAAAACTCTAGCTTTGGAACTAGTATAAACTCTGCATTGGCCTGCTTGGAAGTGGGGTAGTGCCCTTGAATAATCTTTCTTTTCCTGCATCAAGTAGGAAAACAACTTCTGAAACCTTAATAGGCTTACAAAATTAGAAAGAACTACAAAAGATGAGATATTTAACCCACCCGCCATGTGGAAGTTAAAGGCCCAAAACATAGGCTATGTTTTTGGGGTTTCCTTCACAAACTGCTAACTTCTTTATCCAGACCACTTTCTTCATGAACACCCATTTTTTTATATATTTAAAAAAAGAAAAAAGTCTTGAAGAGAAGCACTAGAATGAGGTAATGCTCATGTATCAAATGCTAAAAGGCTGACGCAGCCTGTTCTTTAACCACTCTGCTAGAACGGGTTATATGTATGCTTTGGATATCACAAAATATTTAATGTAAAGGGATCTCATTTATAAGCTTGGTATTTTAAAATATTGGACTTAAAAGAAGAGGTTGATTTTCACTGCATCCATTCCCATCAACACATTTACAAAATTCAGAAGCAAGTAGTAAATGAAGATTGGAGTTGTGTCATCTGTTTGCTAATCAGCAGCTGAACCTCTTCTTCTTGGGTCTTATGCTGTGCCTCCCTTATTTTTTTTTTGATCATCAACATTTCAGTGAGGAGTTAGGTCTACACATTACTGTCTAGTAATTTTTGGGTAAAGGTATATACTTGATTGGGGGTGGGGTAAGGAGGAAGGGAAATTAAATAGTAAGGGCCTTGAATAAGGAAAAATATTTTCTCCAGCATTTTATCTTTAACCTCTTCTTTTCTATATACTTGATCACATTATACGAGTGTGAATTTATTTGGGGAATAGCAGTCAATGACTGTTTCTTCTCTTGGTCCCTGGGATGATGTTTGAAACATCATATTTACAGAGACATGAAAGCAAGACCTTGATTGGAGGTTGTACTTGATTTCCATGTCACTTTTTTTTCCCCCAAACAAAGGACTTTCTTCTGTCAGAGTGTTTTAGCTGCCAACTTAGGCAGTTTTAGTGCAGCTTCTTGATTTTATATGATGTTCTTCAATAATAAACACTATCAAAAAACTCTGCAAGTCTGCACTTTCAGTGGAACAAGTATAATAAAAAGATGCTTCTTTAGGTTAGAGCATATAGTTCTGTGAAATTCTTCATGAATTTAATGATGACATACTTAGCTTATCCAGACCATAATTTTTGGTGGTCATTATAAAAGGCATCAGAGAAAAGGGGTTAGGAGTTTACTGTCTTTTCTTCCTGAATCAAAACGATTCTGTAAGCATACTGAAAATATGCAATGTATAAACCAAAATGGGTTCATGATGAATGACTACGTAATTTTTCTGAGTAACTTTAAAACTATTTAACTCCATTTTGTGCATACCACTTGATTTCAGGTCTGCTTTTTGTCATAAGTGGCTTAGTTTCCAATGACTAACATTCGTTTACAAAGTAATGAAAACCAATTGTAGACATTGCTGAGACTTGTAACCCTCGAGACAAAACTAGAGATGGGTTTTCCCTGCAAGTCAGTCTTTTTATGTGAGCTAGTACATGCTTGGATGCCAGTGCCTGTGTAGCTGTGATGACTACCTGCTAGTAAACACACTGGAGACCTTAATCAGCTTAATTTATAATCTCTTGTGACCTCTTCTATAGCTGTATAGTCCACATGCATGCCGGTGCTGCAGTTTGTTCAATCTGTGCCTTTTGCTTGCTAGATTTCCTGGATGTGTCCTGGTGTTCCTCCTGCCTCTCTGCCTGGATTCACTCTAGGATTGCTCATCATGAGAGAACATCTGACCTTCCCAACTCTTCTGCAGAACTGTTCTTAGCAGGGCAGTGCAGCAGTCTGTGTAACCTGAAAGCTGGTATGTGTGTACTGGCTTTCTCTGCATCAGCCATAGGCAGACCATGGATCTGACACCAGTGGAAGAGCTTTCTGATTTCTTGTATTGTTGTGGACAACAGAAAGAAATTATGCGAAATGGTGGATATTTTCATTTCTTGAAAACAAAAATAGCTGTTATGGTTCAGAAAGTTGCAAAACTGAAGAACATGATGCTTGCTGCTGCAAGTGCAGATCTCTATTGCACAGACTGTTGCTGGTGCAATAGTTCTGTGTGGCAGAACTATATTGATAAAAAAAGAAACAAGATAAAATAAACAGACAATCTAAGAAATTCTCCATAAGGACTTACTGTGACACACCAGCATGTGTGCTCTCAAGGTGAGAGACCAGATGACTCCAAAAACAGGCAGTTAGCTTCTAGGTGGCAGTCCAAGACTACTACTGGTTACAGTTGTGGAGGTTTGAGCAGTAATTAATATTAGTTTTGCCCATAAATGGTAACTAACGTAACGGAATTGACAGCTTGCTTTCAGAGAATGACCTGGCTCTGTCAGTGGTAGGTACATCCCCCTAATTTGCCCTGAAGACAACATGAATGATAACCCTAAAGGATGTTACTAATACATAAACTTTTGCACACTTTTTACCACAAAAGAGAGGTTCTTGAATGCCTGCCTGGAATATATAGAATATGTGCAGATGAAAAGGAACTGAGAGAATGTAATGCTTTAGAAGTCTTGATAAATATAAGCATTAATCGTTCCCAGTAATGTGGCTATCACCTCTGGGACTTGGCACCCTAGAACAAGAAAAATCAGGGATGTTTTATTCTACCCTACCCTAGAATCTCAAAATTATGTGAATGGTTAATAGTTGTGGAGGTAGTACACATGACAATATATTTTTATATTTCTGCCTTTGTTAAGGTTTTATTCGTGTTTGGTAATTTGCATATAAATATTTCTATGTATTTATCATTCCTTGTCTATATATTGGTTTGTCTTTTGGGTGTATGAAACCTATTCAACATCTTACATACTGATTTAGAGAAGACTAGAGTGTAAAGTTGAGTTCGTCCTTTGTAGCTATAATATGTGCCCACCCATGAACACAAGAGTGTCACAAGAAATAATAAGTGGTTTTCAACAGCTCAAGTAGTCCTCAACTGGCAACTCTGATCTGGATCATACCTAGGCCAGCTGAAAACAGACTAGTAGTTTGCTCTCTGGCAATCTCAAATACACTGATTCACCAGATCCATGTACAGTTTTCCATTACTCATGTGTCCTGGTGCTAAAAGAGAGATAGAGAAGACTGGTCTTTGCAACAGGATCTGGAAAGCGCAGGAAAGTGAAGATACATTGACTTGAAGCAGCTTCCTGTATATTGAAGAACAAAGCCTGTGGTATCAGGTAACAAAGATATTGTAACTGAGGTTCACATAAGTATTTTAAATCAAAGTTAACAGTAAAGATACAGAGGTGGTTTCTAGTTTATCAAATCTAAAGATCTTCAGAGCCTAGTTTAAGGACCTCCAGAATAGTTAAAACACCTGGACTGAACTCAGACCTCTATATTTTATGGAACTCCAACTAGTAAAACCTTGTTGCATATTCCTGTTTTGACTGGGAGATCTTCATCTGCAGACCCAATCCGAACAGGTAGATATGAAAAACTTTAGCATATTTATGGTAGTAAATCCCAGCAGGGCAGAAAAAAAGGGGATCAGACAATCACATCATCTTGATACATTAAGGTGAGAACCAAAATATACTTGAGGAAAGGTTTAGGGTTTTAGAGAATAGCAGACCTGAAAATATGGTGGAAAACTACAGGAATACTTGAACTGTGATGTAGTCCAAGCAGAATATGCTGTTACATTACAGTCAGGGGACAGGCTAGTGTCTGCACAGCTGTATTGTGTAGAAAATTTTGTAGTATATGAAGTACTGTTCCTTGCTAAGATAGGAACGGAAATTAAACATCACAGTAAAATAGCCACTGAAAACTTTGCCAGAGACTAATTGAGGTATGTTTTTATGGCCATAATGAATAAAATAGTCAAGCAGTTGGAGCATGATTTGGCTGCTGTAAGAGTTTGGTTTGGGTTTGTATTTAAATTCCCTACTAATTGGCACTATGCAGTCATTTAAAAGAAAAAGTAAGGTAGTGGTTAGTTTATAAACAGGAAGAGCACACGAGGCAGAGACAATTGAACAGAACACATTGAGAAGGCTAAATCTAAACAAAATTTTGTTAACTTGTTCTGACTCTACAGAATGTGCCAAAAGAGTTGAAACTTTTTCAAGTTGTACTCATTCAAGCTTATACAGGAAAAAAATTATGCTGAGTTTTATGCTCTTTATTGACTGTTTCAGACTCTGATCCAATTCATGCAAGTAAAAAAAACTATATATTTCTAAACAATTTGCTATGTATCTGTTCTAAGATAATAAAATTATTGCAAACAGAAAACAGGTCTTGACACAATGTCTGCAGTCATCACAACATTTAGCCAACCGTAGCTTTCAGAAATATACCCCAGTCCTTGGAAGACTGCCAGTTAGAAATGGTGAATGCCGGTGTCACATTCAGAAATATTTTAAATGGTAGATCCTGTTTCAGACGTCACTTCAACATTCAAGGCTTTATGCTGATTCAACTTGTTTAATGGATGCCAAGTCCTGGCTTGTACACAGCGTGTGTCTGTGTATAGAAGTACTGCACAGGCCAGCAGTAGCCAAGCTTTCACCTAGCATAGGCCACACTTTTTTCAGTAAGGACTTTGAGGCATAAATGCCATGTGCCTCCCCAGCATATGACAGAAGCATGAGATAAACCACAAGTGATCATTTCTGTCATATGTTCCTGTGGATGGGAAAAGGAAATCTGGGGTTTGATCATGTAGTGAGTGATCATACGTCAAACAGGGTGGTCATTGGGAAAGAGAGTGATAGTCACTTGTTAGCAGAAACAGGAAGTTTTTATGTGGCTGGAGATGTATTTTTATCTATAGATGAAGGGTCCTGCTGGAAAAGGGTGATACCGTGCAAGCCCATGGCTGGATGACTCATCCTATGTGCGAGCTGCAGCTTGGGTTTCTCCCAGGGTTTCCAATAAGCATGTGCTAGAGGGTCAGAAATCACCTCTGAGTCTTCTCAAAACCAGATTTGCCTCTGCTGTCGTGGTTTTGCTCCTGTGCTCCAGCTGTGCACAGTGCATGCGTACACTTCATGTGCATAGGAGGTGCTCCCGGTTGTAAGGATTGCTATTGCACACAGCCCAAGTGCCAAACAGCCTGCCAGTCCCACAGGCTCACCACAGAGGATGGAGGGGTAACAAACTTGTTTCCCCAGTACTGGTCTTGAACACAAAGACAGGTAGGAAACATGTATGTATGCATTCATATATACGCTCCAAACTCAGTACATGAAAATGTACACAGTAATTCCTTGTTCACTGATTGCTAACAGATATGCCATCCCATATGTTGTTCCTAGTACAAATGGTAACGTGGCCTAACAATTTTTTCCTGAAAAAAGATTTCCTTGTGGAAGATGGCCCAACAGTGAAATAAAGTAATTGGCGATCCATTAGGGAGCCAGGGATTTATATTTGAGATATATTGAAGAAAGCTTATTTAAACTGCTTCCTGATTTTTTTTAGCATTGTAGTTTCTATTTACTAGTCCTCTTTTTTCTTTTTTTAACAAAGTCAGCTGCTCATTCCAGTGAGTTATCGTCACTGTTCAAATTTTATGAACTTCAAGACCAAAGCTTATGAATTTCAATCTGAAGCCCAATTAAAAGTTTATGACCTTTTCTCTTTTAATACACATTTTAGTTCAGGAGTTCCATGTGTTACTGATACCACAGTATATAAATATATACTGATATATTTATATATCAATATATGCTGATATAAATGCAATGATATAGTCATCATACCTATCTGGGAGAGTTTTGATGATAATTTCTTTTAAATTATTCCCTCTCCTCTTCTATGTGTATAAAGTTGCTATCATGCTGCAGGCAGCTGTTTGATCCTTAAATGAGAGAGGTTCTAGCTTTATTTAAATGATGAAACAGGCTACAAAAATGGTAATCCTGTTAAGAATAAGTAAATGATCTTCCAGGTATTCACAAAATGACATATTAGTTTCAGCTTTTTGCTCTGTTAAACAGTACAGTAGTGTTATACTGTACACGTGTGTCTAAATTCAGTATTTTATAACTATATGTTAAACAGAACAGGCCTATTTGTTTTATACAAGTAGCTATAAATCTTGTTTTACCTTCAACGTTGAGTGCATGCAAGTTTTAAAATCTGATTGCACACATTTTTCACCTAAAATTGTTCAATGTTCTCAATTATCTCCAGCTATTCAGTTAACATATCTCATAACTACTTTATAGGTTTTCATTAACTCAAGCTCAAAACTTCAAAACTTTTCCATATGAATCTACTGCTAACTTCGCTTTCACCACTTTGCCCAAAGTTTCAGCATCTGACACACACAGAGAAGCAGAGAGGTATTTCAATTACAGATGGCAGAAGTACATTTGTCTCTTGGATAAAAACTCTGATAGCTTTTCCTTTTTAATGCAAGTCAAGTGGTGTATATAGCACAATAGAGCCATCAACATACCTAGAATTTTAAGTAACACACTTTCTGGATCCAGAGCATTTTTTCTTCTGTGTCTCAAACTCTTTTATAATTTCCAGGTTTAAATATAAATGGCTCCAGGTTTAAATATAAATTACAAAATAGTAATGATATATAACTTCATCTCCAGTGTGTCCTGTCACATCACTCAGCTTCACTTGTTTTGCTTCACTTGCATGATCCAGATCAGACAGGAGCGGTGGCAGTGACCTGATGAGTTCAACACACTTTAATCTTGAAAGGTTGCTCAAAAGAGAATATTTAATATTAAAAACAGCTGCCTGAAGAAGAATCTGAATTGCAGAAATTTCTCTTTGTTGAAGGCTTCTCAGTGTCTTGGCCATGCAGCTAAACTGAAATGTTCCATACAAGTTTTAAAACGTTTTGTCTGTATGTGTGGAGGAAACCTGGCAGTAAAACACAGCCATAGCAGCAATTTACAGTCATACTGAGCGAAAACACACAGAGACGTCAGCTCAAGCCAAGGGAAAGCTCTCAGATTTTCTTGTTTTCCTTGTAATGTCTGTCCAGCATCAGTTCTGTGTCATCACACTTTGGTTGCATTTTTACTACTAAATTGAACCACATGCATGATTATTCCCTGGCACTGGGTTTTCTTAAGAAACCTGTAAACTCTTAGAATCCTCTGTAAATTTGATGAATGGTCTCAGGAAAGTATTAATCCCTGACAGCCAGCATTTTCCCTAAACATCTCCTGCACATGGTGTGAAAGTTGGGGGGTGCTAGGGACCACTATCTTTACTACTGTGGACATGGCAATGCTTGCTTTGACATGGTACTTGGGCAATGTCTCAACAAGCCTCACTCCATGCTGTAGGTTCTACTGGACATACTAATGACACACTATAAAACACCCATTCCTTTCTTTTTTGACCTCAAGTTGAAGAATAACGTGGGTCTGGGAGCATGGCTGCCTTTCTCCTAGCCAAAGAGGGGCTGAGACAAGAGTGAGAGGAGTTCAGCTCCAGCTGGGACCCCTCAGGGACCACAGGAGTGGAGGTTCTGAGTATCATGTCCTGTTTTCTCAAGACACTGAAGAAGACAGTGGTGATGTTCAGGAGAGTGCAGGGCTGAAACCTCAGTCAACTGCAGCTTGGCATATATAAAGTCACTGTGCTGGTCTGCAGCAGGTCTTCAGGTCTGAGGCCTGGTTCGGGAGGAGGGGATCCCAAGCAAGCAGTCTCCAGCTCCCCTTTCAACTGTGTGCCATTCTCCAGAAGCATCATGCCAACCTCCAAGAACAACCCAGGTGAGGGGATCTTCTCTCATATGCTGACATCCTGCTCAGACCATCCTGCTCAGCAATAGGATCTGGCCTGAGATTTCCTCTGAAATAGGAAAAATGAGATTTATGCCTTAATTTTTCTCATGGGAGAGAGCAGGGCTGAATACTGAGGAGGTTTAGAGACAGATGCCTGTAACGTGAGCCAATACATGCAGAGGCAGGGAATGTGCTGTAAGCAGACAGGAGGGTGGAGGGGGAGGAAAGTCAGCACCTCCTCCTCAACTGAGTCTCCTATGGCAACGGCAGCAGATAAAATAGCATCAGCAAGAGCTTGCCTGCTGGCAACCAGACATGGTCCCCACTGGGACCTCCGCTCCCTATCATGCTTGGCACCAGGGTGGCAGACATGATAAAATGGTTACAGCTGCCAGCTGAGATTGACTTTGGCAGGCACATAGACTGTGTGTGGGTCCATGCTACCCCAGAGGCAGTAACTTTCATAGCCCGTCCCTTCTTCCTTTGCATGTGGGTCTTCCAGGGCTCTGCCACACTCTGGCACCCACCACAGACCACATCTTCGATGACACAGAGAAAAAGGCATCAACAAACCAAGACGTAAGAAAATAAGGAATACAGCCTGGCTTCATTTGTAGAGACAAGCCTGGTTGCCTAGGGAATGCCCATCTGTCATGTGCAGCACTTAAGAACGGTTCACAGGTAGAGGAGGTGCAGGTAAAGGTCTACACATTGAGAAAGGCTTTATGTACAAGGTCTGCCAAGGGTGAAAGACAAATCTAATAATTTTCAAAAATGTGAGCAGGATGGCTGCAAGGATTTTATGGTTTGGTGCAGTGATTTATCTGATTGCTGTGGTGAACTAGCCCTAGCCCTGAACCAAGTGCATCAGATGGCCTCACTTACTTTTCTGTCATTAGGTCTTGGGAGGCCAGTGGGGCTGGGATGGAGATCCAGGTGTTGGAGGTCCCAGGTTCTCCACTGTCATTTTGCTAGAAGGGTGGTGACAGTACACACAGTGTTCACCACGCTGTTGTCCAACTTGTGCCTCAGAGCTTATAACTTCATGGTTATGTAGCCAAAGCAGCAGCCTGCTGCACCCGTAAAAGTAGAATCACATGAAGCAGGATTTGATTAACAATAGCTTGTTTTGAATTCAAATATAGGCAAACTAATATAACATAATTGGTAATAATATTAAGCATTTCTGTACCCAGTGGCCCAGTAAAAAATCCTACTGCAATCACTAGAGGCAGGTGTTAGCGTGCCTTATGCTAACCGCACAATGCTCCAGTCCTGGTCTGTTAGCTTTGTTATCAAAGTGTTATGAAAACTTGCTGTGTGAACCAGAGTTAGGTACCAAATGCCCCATGTTATGATGTACAGTCTAAGCTTGGAGTAAGAGCAAAGTTTAAAACTGGTCACATTTATCAATCTTCTAAGCATTCCTACCACAGAATTCTCTAATTCCCTAAATGATATACCTATATTCAGTCATATCAGTTATTTGCCCAAATGTGTATTTGTCTGAGACCCTGGATATCTGCATACTGTGATCTGAAGTAGCACGTGGTCTGTGCTTTCTGCCAAATGACCATGTGGCACAGGATTGTAGGGGGTAAGCGGCATCTGCTATAAAGTGGCTCTCAGATCTCTTACAAACAGATGTCTGTGGGTGAGAGGAGGATTCCATTTCAGCCTTTGGAGAGTGTTTTACTCTGGCAGCAGCAGAATGGTTAGTATAGCTGCTGACGGTGTCCATGAATCTTCCCTGATGGCCCCCGAGGCTTGCAGTTAATGTTTGACAGACTCCTTGCAGAGAGCACCAAAAGGAAACAGGAATTACACTGCACAGTTGGAGAGGCTACAATGAGCGAAATACTGGTCAGCCTTGATAGCATGGTCTTGAGTGATACTCTCCGTTGTGATGTGGTCTATCGGAATTGTCCACTGTCCTGGTTTCAGTTGCACCCTGGCCAACAAGAGCCAGGGGTAGCAAGAGGCCATCAAGTTATCACAACACTGTTTTCCACCAGGATGGGCTCCCAGAAGGTGGTGCTTTGGCATGTAGTGAGTGGTGCCAAATCTTTGCACGGGGCCCCAGAGCTGACCCCACATGTGGACGTCATGTGGAATTACTGGCAGGAACAACTAAGTTTGCATTTTATGTAGAGCTCACTTTTGTCAATCCAAAAGCAAAATGATTTATTTTACTAGTAAAAAAAAAAATCCCATTAAATTGAAAATTTACTCAACAAATGCATTACCACATGGCACAAAAGCACGTAACAGAATGATCTGCAAGACACTGGAAACTGCATCTACCATGAGAAAAATAAACCACCTACCATGGATCAGTGAGATTGTTTTCTTCCCTTCTAGCTGGTGGAACAGGCACACAACTCACTGCACAAGTCATCTTCACCTGCACTCGGTTTCAGAAAGCCAGGGAGTCTGTTAAACAGCTAGATTTAGGCATGAAATAATTTCAGTGACAGAAATAAAACCCATTCCTGGAACACTATTACTTGAATTAAAGTCTTTGCCTCTTCTCCTCTCTTCCCCTCACTTTTCTGGGTCTCTTATTCATCTGGTAACCAAAAACTTCACCTTTTTTTCTGTCAGTCAGCTGGATTTTGACATTATATCAAAAAGTTTTATGTATTCCCTGAATCCTTTTCAGGGAAAAAGCTTGGCCTCTAAAAGGTAGATAAGACATGATGCACAAACTAAATGTAGAGCTTGGGGTAATGTCAGTCTTTTACTTCCATCCATGACCAGAAACAGGAGGTAACTCCAAATCAGTCATTCACTGTCTGATTCACCAGTGTGCAAGAAACATATCTTAACAGTGCTGTCATTCAATAGAGACCTTAGCAACTGCAGCAGAGCAGCTTATCTAATCAGCAGGCACAAAAAAACCCCTCCATTTCTGTAGAAATTTGAAACAGTATCTAGGAAATTTGACTTCCTCTGCACATCATGAAAATGTTAATTCTTTCTAAGCTGTTGTTGATTGGCTTTGTAATTCTTAGTTGTTAATCAGCAATTTATTATTACTTAGAGTGTGTTAATTGTGTAATCTTCTTTGCACAAAATAAGAGCTTCGAGCAGTTTTTTGCAGTATTGTATAAAAAACTGACAGCCACAGCTAGGGTGCACCATCTGTAGAAGTCACTGATGGGTTCCAGGTTGCTTTAGGCACTAACTTTCTTCATACCCGGTGGAGGCTTACTTACTACATCAACTAAATGTCTTGAAAAAGAATCTGATGATTCATCTGGGTGTTCAAAACAATCCAAAGGACGTCATTTGTACCTCTTCTCGACCACAAAAGAATGAGTAGACAGAGGACGGATTACAACAGAAGTACTTATTTCTTGTCTTGAGGTCTGCTTTCCATCATCTTAAATTGATTAGGATAATTTGTTATAAATGGTTTGTTTGTTTGTTTTGATGAATTTTAAAAATGTACATGGTTAGAAGCTCAAGTAACTCAAGGTTACATTATATTTTTAGTTTGTGATTTACTACATGTCTTGGCTTAGGTATTTGTTTTTCAAAATCACATGAAAGTTATGTTTCTGTTTCATTAATTTTCTTATGTTTTTAAAAAATGCCACTGTAGATTTTTTTTTCCCAAGTGGAGACATTTTTGTTGAGTTTGCAAAGTGAGAAATTAAGGTAAAAGCTGACAGTTTGGGCAGCAAGCTGTGGAAAAAATGATGCATAACCAATTGTTGCAATTGTTAAACAGTCTTTTGAGACATTCCCGAAGTAAACTTGCTGTGTGCTTTTGGTTTTAAAGTTCCCTATGAATAATAGGTTCTCTTCTAAAAATATATAGAATTGAATATTGCAAACATTGAAACTCCCAGTTTGGTGAATTAAGAAAGTTATCTTCACTCAATTTATTTTGGAAGCAGGAATCTGTGGTAACTATTTGTTCTATGCTTTCTTGTTGGTCTGTTGTTTCTGTTTCTAATTGTATATAAATAAATATAGCAACGTATAACACCACATATTTTCAAGCTGTACATAGCTGCTGGGGAAAGGAAGTGAATCCCAAATGAGATCTTGAAAAATACTTACTGATTTATTTGAAATAAAGTTGTCACTGTGAAACAAGAAGGCCAGTTTAACCATGACCAAAATTCACAAGAATATGGGGTACTGCCTATGTAATATGTATCTTTTTCTTGCATAAATGAAAGATGTACATGTAATCCTCTTTAACATGAATAACACTCGGGACTGAGCCTACTTACAAAATTGATGCTTCTTTTCCTATTAACATTTGTGTTAAAGTCTGGACAAATCCAAGAACCTCAACAGGTGAAATTAAGAACAGTTAAGAAAGGTGAATAAATGCTCACTAGTGCCCAGTGAATGCTGGGCACTTTGTTTTCATACCAGAAGAGGCAAATTCTGCTTTTTCATGGGAAGTTGCATACTTTTACTAAACTATTTTGTGTATGAGACTCAGAGATTTAGTAGAGGAGTGATTATTCACCATTTTTTCATGTCTCTTCTTTTTTACGTGTCTCTGCATACACAGCAAATGTAAATTTTTGTGGCATAGACTGCTATACCATCAGCATCTTTGACCTTTGACCTGCTTTTGATTAAATTTGCCAGTTTAATTTGCCAGCTACTACAGCTTAATTTAAGGGGACCTGGAAACATCCAACACTGGATTCTCATACGGTGTGGTAATGATGTAAACCTGTATCGCACATTTGAAAAAGGCAGATTAATTTGTTTCACTGGCAAGCAGCATATCTGTGGTTAAAACTGAATGAAGACACATCGTGAAAGTTGTAGCGTAATATAAATTTAGTGTTCCCAATACTAATACAGAGGAAGGTTGTATATGAAATTTGTGTATATGTGTACACAGTCAGAATGTAAACTTACAGAAAGGAAGCCATATTATTTTTTGACATTTGAAATTAATTCAGAAAATCAACCTTGAATTTTCTACATTTTTCAGTTATGTCCTGTTCTTCCCTCCTGTTGCTGATTGCTAGCTTTCATTACCTCCACCTTGTCCTTTGCTGGAGTTGAAATACGAATTATTGCTTTAGTGAAATCATTTATCCTGAAGGTTTCACAAGTGTGTTCTTTGAAATGATTAGAGAAGTCGACCGTATACACTTTAAAATAGCTGCTACAACATTGTCTCTTGCAAACAACAAGGATAAACTTGTCAACAAATGCTAACAAATCCTGAAAAGGAAGCATTTGTAATTTCATAATGTAGGGTCAATGCATATATTTTTAAGAAAAAACATCCTGGGAAACATGTGTTCATATTTCAAATTGTATGTATATCATATGTCAAAAATAATTATCTTGAACACCCTATTACATAAGTGAAGTAGAATCGTTTGCAATCCATTAGATTCATTATGATTATTGCCACTTGTAAGCTTTCTCTGTATTGAATCCATCAATCATTTTTGGATAACTGAGATTTTCATCAATGTCATTTTCAACAGATGAAATAACTAAACAAATTAAATGAGCCTGTTATGTCTTAGAATGAAGGTAGGTATGTTTTGATTATCTGCTGCCACAATAGTTGCCGGAATTGCTGGAGATGCCTGGAGCATCGTGCAGCAATTCAGCTGCACAATGTGTGACTCACAGGTCCATTTCAAAGGTCTAGAGGTGTCTTTTGAGGACAGCTTTTTGGGTATGGCGCTTATTAGCACTGCAGGTTCATCAAAAAGTTCAGCTGTATCACCATTAAGACACCATAAAGGCATGCTTGGAAACATCTCTTTTTCTTGGTGCTGAAATGTCATGTAGAAATCCTAGAAGTGTTACACAAGCATCAGATTGATTAAGCAGTGGATGGGCTAAGCAAAGAGTTGTGTCAACCACAGCAAGAAAGCTTTCCCACCTAGAGGTACGTTGCCTGATGTTCTTATCCTTTAAAAGGTAAATTTCTGTCTCTGGTATATATTCAGACCTGCCTGAGCTCCTCAAAATAGCTTCAAGCCAATCTGAGATTTTATTCACTATTTGAACACTGTTTCAAGATGCTCTCGCAACTTCGGGAATTAGTTCTCAGCTGTAATGGAGTACAGCACTGAAGCAGACTCCGTTACTGTGCCATAGCATGCTTCTCACTGGGATTTTTGTAAGGAATCTGCACCAGCTCAAAGTAGTAAGACTGATTTGTCATCCAGAATCTGGGGTAAGACAGTAATTCCCTTTGAGTTAGGGATCTCTTGAAGATCCTGCCAAGGATGATCAGCTTCCATGCTCTTCATGTGTGTCCAATGTTGGCCTCCATGTGGCATCAGCATGGGAGGTAAGACTTTTCCACTATGGAGAACAAATAGGAAGACAAGAATATATTCTCAGTAAAGAAATAAAGCAGAAAATTATAGAAGGGCAGAAAGACAAATTTACTCCTGTTGATTTTCCACTTAAAAATCCTTTCATCAGTTCTGCTGCCTTCACTTACTGCATAGCAGGGATGAGAGTGCTTTACCAAGTTTGTTTTACATGGACTAATACTTGACTGATTTCAGACATTTCAATATCTTTGTGTTTTCAACTACTAATTGCTTCTCTTAGTTCTCTGTGATCACCCTTGTATCATCCTGGGAGGCTTCATGTTTACACTCATACTGTACACATGTTCTCATGCTTTAAGCTCTCAGATTTAACAATAAGTTAAATTGTACACCCTAAATTGTAACAATAAGTTAAAGTGTACACCCAAAAGGTCCCACTATAAAAGCAGGAAAATTTACCTGATGTTCCATGAAACTCAGTGTGGTGAGTTTTTAAATAGTATATTATATAAAAAAGTTCCTCTTGTGCCAAAATTGAAGTAATTGCTGTTTTGGCCATGCAGTGGGGTGCAGTCAGACAGGCTCTGTCCGATCCAGAGCCACTTCTGCTTGCTAACCCAGTGGGCTTGGGGCAGTTCCTGGGCCTTTAAACAAGCACTCATGAGTGGAATACGGATGGTGCACTTCAAAATTACATGACAGTGGAGGCACAAGTCTGGGTCTGGCAAAGAAGAAATAAGTCAGTTGCTGTTCCTCTTATCTGCCTCTCTCCCTGCTATTCAAAACCTACTTGTATGATGTTCATTGTATGAAGCTTCTTTCCTGTTTTGATTTTTCCTTTGGAAAAAATTGATTTGTGAAAGCGAATTAATGTAGAGCTCCCATAAACATCTCAACACAATTCCCTGACAGGAACATCACCTGTGAATTTTCCACTGCTCTCACTAAAATGGTGACTTACAGTCTGGTGAGTCCTTCCCCAGCATCGGGTACCCTGGCTTTGTTCTTCTTCCATGGGGAGGAAGGTGAGGAGATTTCTTCTATGTATGTATGCCATCCAGAATGCTGAAAATTTCTAAATAAAAATATAATAATTTTTAAAAAAATCATAGGATAAAATGAAATATTTTGCCCATTACTGCCCTTGTTCATCCTGCCCAGTGTTTGTGCTCTTTATTTTTTTTTTGTTATTGTAAAAGTAGGAAACAGTAAGACCAGGGAGTTACGTGATGTAGTTAATGCCAAAGTCTTGGGTTATGAATCATTTCAGAAATTTTAAAAAACTGATATAGACTATCCTGAGCTGCTTGCAAATCGTGTTAGTACCTCAGCAGAATTGGATACTGAAGAGAAATATGAATGGTGGAGGAGTGGAGTGAGGAAATGGTGACAGCTGACAGAACAGTAACAAGTTTGTACTGAAACTTCACATTTACTTTCTCCTACTGTTCTAAAGTGATAGACGTGATATCTTACAAACAGCCAAGCAGAAGTGCGGTTATCACTGCTTCACCCTTCCTGCAGTCACTCAGATTCTTTCTTTAGAGATGTTTTGTCCTTAAAATAAGATCCAACTGGAAAAAGGAAGGAATAAACTGGGGGGTTTTTGTGGTTGTTTTTTTGTTTTTTTTCTAGTTTGCACCATCTAGGTGGATTCTTCAGATACACCTCAGGAATTTTGTTAAAAAACTTTATTACTTGGTATATCATTAACATATACTTTGGAAGAATCTCCTTAATGGGACTTTCTCTTGGATTTTTGTGTTCTGTGATGCTTCCTTCTGTCATACTCATATCTTCCTACAAGAGTAGGAATTTTGTACCAGCACATTTAAAACAACACTTGTACAATTAGTTAGAGTGGTTTCATGCAAAACTAGCCTGCCTGCAAGTTGCCACTACACCGTGGTGCTGATCTTTACTGCCAGGCTGCCTATTGCCAGAATTGGTAAATTTTGTCTTAAGGTAATGTTTCTTTGGAGCTTCAGTTTTATCCTAATCATAACTTCCGAATTTATTGAACTGAGTGGGCTGTCCTGAGCTTATTCCCCAGAGCTGAGTGCAGAACAGAAACCTGTACTGGAAGCAGAAAGCCAGCAGGTGGCATTAACTGCATTGGGAGAGCCTGCCGGAGAGGGCGACCTCGCAGGCAGCAGCGCCAGGGACTTGCAGTGGGTATCTCATGCGCTTCTAGGTCGTGTGTGACAGTGCGACAGGGGTTTGATACATACTTCGTGGATGTCACTCCCTTCTATGGCAAGATTGAAATTTCCCTTTAAATAAAAGACACCTGAGGTCAAAAAGTAATAGTCTTAATGGTAAGACTTGAGGAAATTCATAATCATCTATTTTCTTTTTATGTATGCTAGGGAAATCTATATATTTATCTTTCAGATGATAACACAGTAATTTCAAGAATAACTATAAAACCAAAATAAAATAATGAAGTGTGGCTACCATGTAAACCCATACATTTCTCACCCTTCTTTTTTCTTTCACAGAAGAAACTTATTTTCAAATGTTGTTCAAAAAGATGCCACAGAGTGGCAGAGTCTTCTGGTTTTGTGGGGGGAAACATTTCTTCTCCCTTTCTGCCTTTTTTTCCCCACTCTATGTGTATGTTAAACTGCGTTTTTGTCACGTCTTGGTTCTCTTTCCCTTTTGAGTTTGGATTGCCTTTTTGTCATCCTTTCATATCTTTCAGGTTCTAGAAACCATGCTGCCTCACTGGATTTCAAGCTGGGTAGTTGTAGTTCATGTATGCATACTTCTTGTCTTCTGAAGTTTTGTTTCAAGTCAAAGAATAAGTTATAACTGAAAGGAGGGTTTGCTTTTTAAAGAAAATTTGTCTATAGCCTGTTTTTAACTATAGGTTCTGGTTTTCATTTAAATCTTTATTCATGCCTCACTGAAACACTTCTTTTACTAGTAACTACTTTCTGCATAACCAGGCTTTCTGTCACTGATTATATTGTCTGTTCAGCTAGAAGGGAAAAACGTAAAGAATGATAATACTGCAGTAGCACTGATGTTCGTTCTCAGACCTTTAACAGGATAAGTGCCAGCACTGATGCACTTAAACATCATCTATTGCAGCAATACTGAAAAGTGGAAGAAGAAGGCAGACAAGTTAGTTGACATTTATGTATGTATCTTACGCATGATCAACTTAGTATTTGCTCCCAACTGAAAGCAAAAGTATATAAAGGACAGGATTATGTGAAGTGAAAATTACTACTCTAAACACATCACTTACTAATCTAAAATTGTGAATGGAAGACTACCTTTCTGTAAGGAAGGACAGAAAGACTGATGCGGACAAGCGAATTTGCTGTGTACTTTTCTAGCTGATTAACTTATCATTTTGAAGGAGAGATGGGGCAGGGAAGAAATAAGTTCTTGAAGCAGCTCAATGAAGCAGCTCAATTACAACTCACCTCAGATTCTCATCTCCTTGGGTTAGGTATTTGCTTTTATTTTTAAATACAGTGATGTCAGTAGCAGACTGGTTTCAAGCATACCCTGCCTCTACCTGCTATGCAACTTGTGTATTGTGATTAGTGATTAATATTGGAGAACCTGAGACTAAATTACATCTCTCCACCAGCTTCACAGTTGTGTGATTAATACCAGTTATGAATTCTGCCTAGCTCCTTTCAAAGAGCTCGGGTAACTCAGATCATTCCCCACAAATTTATCAGCATTGTACTGCCCAGTGTGGCTCACTTACTGTAAATATTTCCAACAGAATATAAAAAGGCCTAACGAGGCTATGAAAACTAAATTGTGCAGCACTGGAAATTAGATCAGTTAGGCACTTTACAATAATATGTGTAATGGGAGGTGCAGAAAGCTTGGGTGTTTGATCTGGGAGTGTCAGACGGGTGACCTATCAGTTTGATTGTTAGAGCCAAGTATGGATGGAGGTCAGGTGGGCAAAATATTTCCCTTATATTACCAGGGGTACATGTATTTTCCTCATACTGGTTTCCAGAAGTTAGACACAATAAGGCAGGTATCTGGACTCTCTGAGTAGTGATAAAGATAGATTGGTGAGTTCAGATATTAATTCTCCTATATTTCTTAAACACCTATTTTTGAAGGGGATGGACTGCCTGCTGAAAGTACCCATCTCTTCAAGATGGCTGGCTTAAACGACACAGATATCTTTTGGGTGGCCACAGCAGCAATGAGTGACTTTGTGATGAACGGAAAGTTTAAACAGTAGAAAGACAAGGAGAGATAACACCAACCACAGAGTGATTCATTACAGCCAAATGGGAGAAAGATTTTGTAACCTTCTCTAATCTTTTTGAAAAACACTCTGTTAAATGTTATGCACTGCTACTCTTTTTCAGTGTGTGCTTTGAAATAGTAGATTACCTGACATAATTGGTTTACGGTAGCTACGCTGGTACGAGGTATATTCTCAATTCCAGGTGGTTTTTAGTGGCGTGTTTGTCTGAGGAAGTGCACAGGTGTCCGTGAGGGGTAGCAAGAGGCAGTCTGTTCAGAGGCCAGCTCAGCTCATGGTGAGGAACCTGACAGACCTGGGTGCTCTTTAAGAGGGACTGAAATGTAGGAAGCACAGAAACTATTCAGACAAGTTCGAGAATGTCACTTGGTGGCTAGGCTACTGCCAAGGAGGAAACACATAAGTGTGTAAGATGCTTTCTGAGAAGCTGACAAGTGGGCAGACACGTCTGAGCATGGTGAAGAAGGAAGGGAAGACAGCACTTATGACTAATACCACTTGAATACCACTTGAGTCTTTCATGGCACCAAAACCAATAAAAAATGTGATGATACCACCAAGTACCACAGCTCTGTTAAACAGATTTGAAAAGAATTATGTCAAAAAGGCTTCTAATGGTGGCACATCTTGAGTCATCTAACATAAATGATTAGGGTATCAAACATACAAAGCGGTTATTGGAAAATGTGTCTGAATGACTTAATAATTGCATTGTTATGAAAGCTTCATAATGTGGTGCTCTTCATGCTGTCACAGCTATTGCCTATGCACATACAACGTTCTGCACAATAAAACTAGTGTGCTGCTTAGAGTGACAAAGCTGAAGACTTTTCTTCTTGTGACATTACAGGAAAAGCTACTTGATAAAACAGAAGTCAAGTCAAAAGAAAGAAGTGGTTATGTGACTAGGTTTCCAGTTGCTACAGTGGTTGTGCTCATCCTAGCTACCTTTTTAATGAAAGAACAGGTGTCATCAGGTGCTTGAGAGAAAGATGGCCGCATGCTGGACTACACATAAATCCAGAAATGTTGCACGCTCCCTGCTGGAGATCTGCTGTGGGGCAGCAGATATTTCATTGTCACTGAAATTACTGCAGTGGGGAAGAATTTGTCGCTAGCTTTCCTCCTCATCGGTGAATCAAGTTGTGCTTGCACTACTTCCCATTACTTCCAGCTGAGTTCATATTGACAGAAATTAAATGTTTTAAAACATATTTGTGAGCTTCTAATTTCTAGCAATATTACTAAACTGCCCATATTTTCCTTAGACAGACTTCATTTGTTTCAGCATCTGGTTGATTCAGCCAATTGTCAGGCGAAGTTTGTTGGCTGGGTTTTTTTTCTTTAGTTGTCTGAACTTGCTTCAAAGGAGACGCAAAGTCAGATTCCAACATACCATCGTTATATTGGCAGTTTCAGAGCCAGAGACAAGCTATGTTTCTGTTAGAGACCTAGTGGTGCCTTCTGTTTCTGATCAAGTTTGACCCTTGCAGCAGCACATTTCATTTATTGTGCAAGGTGAGCACACATCTGAGAAGCTCATAGCACAGTCAGTATCTTCCACAGTGTCCTGGTTTCAGCTGGGTTAGAGTTACTTTTCTTCCTAGTAGCTGGCATAGTGCTGTGTTTTGGATTTAGTAGGAGAAGAATGCTGATAACACACTGATGGTTTAGTTGTTGCTAAGTAACGCTTAGACTAGTCAAGGACTTTCTTTTTCAGCTTCCCATGCTCTGCCAGGTGCACAAGAAGTTGGGAGGGGGCACAGCCCAAGATAGTTGATCCAAATTGACCAAAGGGCTATTCCATACCATATGACGTCATGCTCAGTATATAAACCGAGGGGAGTTAGCCGGGGGGCAGCGATCGCTGCTCGGGGACTGGCCGGGTGTCGGTCAGCGGGTGGTGAGTGGTTGCATCACTTGTTTTCTTTTCCCTGAGTTTTGTTTGTCTCTCTCCTTCTCCTTTTCATTACAATTATTATTACTATTATTATCATTATTATTATTATTACTATTATTATTATTATTATTATTATTTTATTTCAATTATTAAACTGTTCTTATCTCAACCCGTGGGTTTTCTTACTCTTGCCCTTCCGATTCTCTCCCCCATCCCACCAGGGAGGGGGAGGGTGAGCGAGCGGCTGCGTGGTGCTTAGTTGCCGACTGGGGCTAAACCACGACACACAGCACAGACCGCCAGCATGGAAGGTCATGTCATATTCTCTCTGCTGCTGTCACCAGCCATGTCTGACAGAACTGTGAGGACATCTTGACTTTTCCAGTCTCAGTGGGTCAATATTAACCAACAGCCTTGACAGTCTCGACATGCCTTGCACTCACCACTGCCTGTTGTTCCAAACACACAGTCACCTGGGGCTGATGTAAGTCCTGTTTTGATTGGCACATGAAGAGATTACAACATGAAACACTGTCAGTCCAAAGCAAGAGGTTCATCTACAGATGGCTCCAAAACTCTTCTAAAAAAAAAACCAAAACTTTGCACGTGCTTTTGGATGTGGTTGTTGATGTGGCCTGCTTACGTAATCTACAACAGTTCAAGATGTTCAAGAATGCTGGCTGGGATGCACAGCAGTTCCACACATCATGAACAGCATCACTTCTTTCCCTGTAACAAGTAAGCAATCAACAGTCATTGCCATGAGTAGGTCCACAGTCTACTGGCCACTGTAGAAGAAAGTATGAAAAGAAACTAAAGTCAAACACTGATAGGGTTGCTGCGTGAACTCTGGGGTTTCAATTCCTGGTGAGAATTTGCTGCTAGGTATTTGATTTCTCTGTAGCTCTCAGAAAGTTCTGAAATCATTCTTTTTCCACAATGAAAATTGGGATTTTGTTCTTGCCAATAAATTACAGCAGTGTCTTAGGAGTCAGTGAGATAAGCACTGTTAATACTTTGTGCCATTTACTCATTGCTGACACCAGCACACTTACCAAGTAGACCTGGTGATCGCTTCCTTCCTGATGCAGAGGGCATGAGATCCAGTCCACCCAGCTTGCACCTGTGTTTTAGACATAGTGAAACAGTCCTGCAAAATGTCTGCCTTCCCTGAACAATCAGCGGGGAGAGGTATGTGCATTGGAACACCACAGGTAAAACTCCTCCACCTCAAAACAGGTACTAGAAAAGTAACTTACTGGCGGCATATTATGCCTTACTTTTTTCAAGACATAGGTCTCCTTTCTGAGACCCACCAACTTCACACGTAGAGGATCTCTACTGGGTCCTGGCATTCTGATGGACAGGTAGAGGAGCTCTAAACATTAGAGAGGAAAAATTAAGAGCATTAGAATAGGACATGGATCATTACTGGTCCCTTCTTCCCATTGCTACAACAGAAAAATCATGCAGCTAGAACTGGTCAGGCTTTGGTTCATACTGAGGCAGTGCTGAGCTGTGCAAGGCAGAACAGTGTGATACTAGTGCTGCACATATGTCAGTAGTATCCATGCCTAATAATATTAGTTTTCCTCAAAATCATTTAGAATCAAACTACTACTGTAATGCTGATACACAACACAAGAGAGTTTGGCAAGAGAAGAGGGGAGGTTCTCTACAGCTCTGAAGGATGGGGATAAGTGATGCTAATCCTGTAAGGAAGTCTGCACCGTTAATTTCATTGAGTATCCCGAAGATTGTTTATTATGCGCATTTCCATGATGCCCACTGGTTTGTCTGAGGACATGTAGTAGCATACTCCATTTAAGAGTAATGAATCACAGAGCGACAGGACATTCTCATGGTATTGTAGTGTGGTACAAGTACACCTCAGTGCAGAGGTTGAGGAGTTCTTTGCTCTGAAAGTTTATACAGGTTTCAAGAGGCATGCCCCACAGCAACTAACATGGTTGTTTAATGATTGCAAAACGGGGTCCTTGGGTCATTGTTGGGTCTATAATCTGAGATATTCCACCAGTGCCTTTTCTAAATCTGTATAGGAAGGGTTTCTCAGGTTACCTGATAGATTAATGGCATATTTTGACTGCTTGAAGTCTTACCATATTTTTTTTATATGCATTCACATAATTATTTTTCTGACTGGCTAGCATCCATCTCATTTAACTCTCTGAAAGTGTATTTTGTTGGTTCTGCTAGCTGCTTATAAACTCATATTCCCACTGCCCTCCTTCCCAGGAACAAGTGCCCAGCCATGTTCCACCAGCCAGCTGGCAGCACCTCGTGAAATGTTCATACTGCAAGGACATTACTCACCAGAAAACAAAGGCTGGGGATATTTGTTTTATCCCTTAACAGCAAGGAATGGTGGATATTCTCTTTGGGTTTTGCAGGAGGAGGAAGAGGTCATGATTCAAAATTGCTGGGTTGCAGTTTTGTGTAGATTTTATAGGTGGGAAGCCCTGTGGACTCTCTTCTAACTTGTAAACTCAGCAGAAAACACCAAGCTCTAGCTTACCTAGCTATGTGCTAGAAGAGTGCCTCTAAAGTCCAAGGATCGTGGCTTTACAGCCTGGTGACTGGTAAAACCAGCATGTATTAGATGACTTCTGTTTTGGTCAGATGACATCCAAGGCCCTTAGTCCTCCCTGGCTCCTCGCGTTGTTCCTGTACCGTGATCCCCCAGGCAGAGGTATCCCAGGCATTTTGCTGTGCTCTGTGGCTGGATTACAAAGTGACACTGCTGAGGCGGAAGTGCCTCCGACACTTCAGCTGTAGCCTTCTCTGATGGCAGCAGCTCAGGGAAATGTCGGCATGACGAGACAGTCCGATGGCTGACAGCCTGTTACCTGCTGGCAGAAAAGCCAGGATGCTTTGATCAGACTCCCACTGGTTCATGCAGTGTGGGCGTGCAGGAACAGAGGTGAGCTGAGAGCTTTTTCCCACGAGGTATTTCATGAGGAGCTAGCCACTGCACGGATAGGTGTAGAGGATGTATTGCTTTCTTGTTAGATTATTATTCTGTCTGATCAGACAGGATCTGATTAAACAGATTTTATTCCATCTGATAATGACAGAAGAGCGTTTCTTTTTAACTGAATTCCTTTTCAAGCTTTGTGAGCAGTAGTAAAAGAATAATTCTAGAAGAAAACTAACAGAATTGGATATTGTTATACTTAATAATAGAGATATTCTGATTTGGGGTGACTTCAGAGAGCAATTCAACTTCTGCAAGCGCAACCAGTGGTTTTGGTCTACTAAGACTCTCCTAAAAATGCCTTTCATTTTTCCCTAGCATTTAATCTTCACCATTACTCTGTGTTCCTGCTTATTTCAACCACCTCTGTTTATCAGCCAGTAACGGTTGTTTTTCTTTGACCCATCAGATTTTGTTAGCTTACTTCAGAGACATCTTTTTGAGCTGCCTCTTTTGTTTCTTTGTCTTTTTATCTATCTCTTTCTTACACTTTCTCAGCTTCTTTGTAATTTTAAATAATAAATAAGCAAATCATTATGAGTTACACATTTCCTTCTTCTCCCATTCTCCCTTGCATCCTTTTTTCTTGACTTATAATGTCCTGAGTTTTGTAATTGAGCTATTTCTCTTTTATAAAACCTAAGATTTTGTTGTTGTCTAAGTTTTGCAGATTTCTCGGAGTTCCTTCATTTTCTCTACGTGATTCTAATCTTGCTCAGATGCTTCACATGCAGATACTGATGTTGTGAGATTATTTCGTAAATGATTCTTATATTTATACAGAGTGTGCTGTCAGAGGAAGCCACCATCAACACTGCTCAGATATTTCAACAAAAAGCCCCTGCTTTGGCACAAAGATTATCTCGTGAATCAGAGGGCTGTGTCCACTCCATGTATATGATATGGGTCTTAGAAGGAGGCTATCGAGGTGAGGTGGTTACATAGTGGGAACCTTCTTGAACTGCAGATGCCCCACCTGTGGGCAGACATGAGGCTTTGTAAGAGTTTTTGTCACCTAAACAAGCTTTAAAGCTGTTTAAAACTTCTGGAAAGTGATTGTAACTGCAGCATAACTTTGGTTTAAGTCAGTATTTCTCAAACCTTATACTCTCTAGCCTCCCCATGCCAGAACTTGGCTGGCGACAAGTCAAATAAGTGAAGCATTAGTGTCATCAATATCAGACTAGCTCAAGTCTAGAAACCTGGAAAAATTACACTAAACTTTCTGGTGCTCAGTGAGTTAGTTTTCCACCCACAAACATAAAACCAGTATTTCACTTAAAGAGATGAAAAGAAAACAGACAATGTCGAGAAGAACCATGTGCCATATGATACCTAACTGCTCCTTCCTTAAAGGGGAGTAAGAGCTACTTACAAAGAGCTCTTCATTCAGCTGTTGCTGAGGAACCACACAATAAATCCATGGTAAGTCGTACATTGTGACCATCTGTTGTCACGCAAAAGGTGTGACATAAATTGTAGAGGGTTCTTTTGTTCATCAGCTTATGTGTTGCCTAAAAATTTAGAAAGTTGTAACTAATCCAGTAACTTTTGCTGATGTTACTCTTCTCAGGGAGAGTAAGAGGGTAAAATTTCAAGGGAAGAGGGAAGTTTGAGATGAAAAAGACTGGCAGTTTTCAAGAGCCATTTGTCTGAAAATACATTTCTCCTTTGAAGAGTTCTAGCGGTTAGGAGGAAAGATTGTTAGTAATTAGGAAAAGTGCCTTTTTACAGATAGAAACATTTTTAGGGTAAGAGTAGAGGGTAGCAGTAGGGCTAAAGCAGGAGAGTGCCTGGTGACTTATGTTGCACATGCTGTTTACAGGACAGGCTCCATCAGCCTGTGCACTGACATTTTGTGTTTCCACAGCAGAGCCAGAGGACAGTGAGAGAGACACCAGGAGCAGCAGAAGAGTCATCTTGGTGTTCCTCATTGTGGAAAAGCCTCTTCCTGAATTCATTTCTTCATTTGCTCCATCCATGATACACAGGCAGCCACCTGGTAAGGTTAAGCTTTGGGAAAGGAGGCTGGTATGACAGTGCCAGGGAGAAAATGAAGTGTGGAGCTTGTGAACATTCCCCTTTATTTCCATTTGCTTTCATAATTTTGGGGAGAGGAAGTTTTTTTCCAGTGGGTAGCCTTTTCACATGAATCTGCTGGTTTTCATATTGCAAAATTTTAGAGGGGATTTCCACAAAGAGAGGATATGAAGATGAAAGAGGAAGAATTTCTATAGGAAGAGGTTTTATTAAAAAATATGGCAGCAGGATTATTTATCACATCTTTGAGTAAACATAAGTGGGGTACTGACAGAAGATGCGTCACTGTATTTACTTAGCATACGATACTTCTGCCAAACAGAGTATGAAATTAAAGCAGCATGTATTTTTATGCTATTGTTTAATATCATAGAAAGGCTCTACCTTATCACAGCAGGTTTTTATTTTCTTGTTTGATAGATTAATGCAATTTATTGCCATGGAGTATTAGAACTTACACTGTGTTTTATGTGATGATAACATGTCTTGGGTAACACAAATCAGCTTTACCAAGTATTCAAGAGAAATCATGAGTGAAAGAATCAGCATGCAAGGCAAATGACTTCTAGCCTGTCTTCTGCAGCCTTAGAATCATAGAATCATTTGGTTGGAAAAGACCTTTAAGATCATCGAGTCCAACCGTACCTGTCCACTACTAAACCGTGTCTTTAAGCACCTCATCAACCTGTCTTTTAAATACCTCCAGGGATGGGGGCTCAACAGCTTCCCTGGGCAGCCTCTTCCAGTGCCTGATATACCTTTCAGTGAAGAATTTTTTCCTAATATCTAATCTAAACCTCCCCAGGCACAACTTGAGGACATTTCCTCTCGTCCTATCGCTTGTTACTTGGGAGAAGAGACCAACACCCACCTCACTACAACCTCCTTTCAGGTAGTTGTAGAGGGCGATAAGGTCTCCCCTCAGCCTCCTTTTCTCCAGGCTAAACAACCCCAGGTCCCTCAGCCACTCCTCAAAAGACTTGTTCTCTAGACCCTTCACCAGCTTCCTTTCCCTTCTCCGGACATGCTCCAGCACCTCAATGTCCTTCTTGTAGTGAGGGGCCCAAAACTGAACACAGTACTCGAGGTGCGGCCTCACCAGTGCCGAGTACAGGGGAAGGATGACTTCCCTGGTCCTGCTGACCACACTATTTCTGATACAAGCCAGGATGCCATTGGCCTTCTTGCCCACCTGGTCACACTGCTGGCTCATATTCAGTCGACTGTCAATCAACATCCCCAGATCCCTCTCCGCCAAGCAGCTTTGCAGCCACTCATCCCCAAGCCTGTAGCGTTGCATGGGGTTGTTGTGGCCCAAGTGCAGGACCTGGTACTTGGCCTTGTTGAACCTCATACAATTGGTCACAGCCCATTGATCCAGCCTGTCCAGGTCCCTCTGTAGAGCCTTCCTACCCTCAAGCAGATCAACACTTCCACCCAGCTTAGTGTCATCTGCAAACTTACTGAGGGTACACTCAATCCCCTCGTCCAGGTTGTTGGTAAAGATGTTAAACAGAACCGGCCCCAACACTGAGCCCTGGGGAACAGAGAGAAAGTTACTTGGCAGAGAGAACATTACTTCTTCTGGAGCCCAACTTTCCCCTCTTCTGCTGTGTGCAAGGCTGGTGCTTCACAAGCGACATTCACCGGCTTGTACGTTTCTACATGTACCTCAGTGCTCCTGTGTGATTTTCCATAAATGATCACATACATCTACTTGACGCAGGAGAGCCTCTGCAGGTGGGCATGCCATCTCAGTCCCAAGTGGGTCAGAAACTGGGTCATGAGGGATGTGCTTGAGGGTCTAAAGTGGGGAGAGACAGCTAAGAAGCACAAGGAAGAAGAACAAGGCTACCAAGGAGCTGATTTCACTGAGTGCACAATGCACGTACTTGCTGACGACTTCACTTCCTTTTGGAGAGAAGTTCCTGAAACTGCTTGGGAGCATACTGGATGGATCAAAACATGAACCTTTTCAAAAGTCCAGGTAGAAGCTGTGGAGTCTAAAGATTCAGAAGTGGGGTTGCTCAGTGCACCTGATTTTGTGCTTTCAGACTTCTTCTTCCTTAGAACTCCCAAGAGCTTGTATTCTCTATCTGTTCAATGCAAGAAATCTTCTCACAACTGAGGAATAGGTGAAGCAGTTCACTGGCAGCTCCTTGACTTGCCTGTTGTTCTGTTAAGATAATGACAGAGAGTAGATGACTGAGCAATTACACTCATCAGTGATAGCACTTAGAAATTACAATTTTTGCTATTAACTTGCTGCTGCATTGCATGGTTTCTGTGATGCAGCTCTTTCATCTTGTACAACGTCAGCATCTTCCTCCTGAGCTATGGCTCCTGTGCTTTGATTGTCAGTCTGGTCACAAAATTGTCAGCTGATTAACAAAATATCTCTGTACAATTTATGTCACACCCTTTGTGTGACAACAGATGGTGAGACTTACCATGGATTTAGTATGTGGCTCCTCCTCCTCTGAAAACAGTGTAGTAAAGAAGACATGAAGAAATTGTGGGGTTTGCTGGCCATTTGTAGCTTTGTTGTTTTTTAAAAATTCTTTTTTTCATGTTTCTGTGGGTTTAGTTTTGTCTATTATTTATTCTCTGTGTAACAATCATTGCTATTAATGCTGCCCTCCTGTAGCTTTTCTGCAATGTTTTCATCCATGCGCTTACGGATGAAGTAATTTCAACACAACACTCCTTTCACGAGCTTACCCACATGTGGTTCTGCTCTGTATGCCAGATAGCAGCTCCACGGCTCATGGTGGCACTCAAAACCCCAGACTGTGGTGTATATGATAAAAGGCAGCAACCATAGTGTGGTTTTATGCTTAGGATTGCAATGGAAAAAATAAAGAGACAGTTGTAAAAACTGCTGTTCAGAACAAGGACACCCTGATGCACATGAATCCTTAGGCTTGGGAACTGACCCCTTTGTAGCAAAGAGCCACCCTGAAACTCAGGGTTTCTGGATATCCACGACAAGAGATTCAGGCTTAAACAGTGAAAATACAAGACAGATTACATCTTTAACCTTGAATTCTGGGCAGAGTACGTGAAGCGAACAATTTCATTATTCATGGAGACGAAGCTGGTCAGTCTGTATCCCACAGACACTCTGCAAGTGTTCCATCCCCAAACCATTCTCCCCGAGACTTCTTACAGATCACTTTCTTTAGTTCATACTTCTGTAACTGCAAAGGAAATGATCTTCAGCTATTGCAGACAGGAGAATGGGGACTGTAAATTTTAATGAGCTTCCTGCTACCTATGGGTTGAGCAGCTTGAGCCATCTGAGGCAAACAGCATTACTTGATCATCCTTTCTTTTCCCCACCAAAATCTGTTAGTGCTCAGAATGCCAGTGCTTGAGTGGAGAAGAAAAAAAAGGGGAGGGGGAGTGTGTCTTTGTTTCCTTCTAATGCATCTGTTCCTTCTGCTTGCTTACAGTGAGGGGCATGCCCATCTGACAGCATCATCAATATGACCTTTCTCTATAAGCATGCAGAAGGAACAGATGTATCAGAAGGAAATGGAGACTTTTTTCCATTTAAGCCTTGCTGTTCTGTGTACTAGCAGATACGAATTAAAAAAGATACGCCCTTTGTGCGGTTTCCCTGTGAGTGGGCTCAAGTCACCCTCAGCACTGTTTGAAAGGATATGCCTGAGTTAGGTAGAGAAAGGCCACCTATAGTAGTACCATAGTTGTGACAGGAGTGAGCACGCTAGTTTTTGATGGTAAGAATCCTCTTGCTCTGCCTATAGCTTTCTGTTATAAAACTAACTTAGGAAGTCAGGTGTACAAATGAGGTTTTGGTTTTGTTTTGTTTGACTGCTCTTTTTATGCAGAACTTCATGCAGAGAACAGCAATGGAAGATACATTTAGCAGTTTGATATTCTTTCCTTCAGAATGTCTGGGGATTTTCCCAGTGTTCACTTGATGGCATTAAAAATGAATGGGATGACTAAATGCTTTACAATTTTACATACTCAGTTAATGTGAAAGCAATTACTAATGTGTATAATTATCTCCAGAATTACTTGGATCATGCAAATGGCATTCAAACCAACCATTTTTAACTGTTTTCCAGGGGATGTGTCATTACATAATTCGTAGTAAGAATAGTACCCTACAATCTGAGCTCAATATTATTGCCCTTTCAAAATTTACTTCTCAGATTACCCTCCTGGAGAGTGATAACTTTCTATTTTAAACATTTTTAGAGTACTTCTAGATCTCAGTGAGGGACTGGGTATTGAATACAACTTATGTCTATCGCTTTAATGTGAGTCTTAGATGTGAGGCTTAGATGTAACAACACTGGGATCAATGCTCAATCCATTATCCTCTGAATTAAGAGGACCATACTGAGACCAGTGAATGGTCTGACCTTGCATGACCGAGCCCTTGTCAGTGAGAGAAGGTACAGAGAAAACGGTCAAGCATAAAGAAAAGAAAAAGGAGCTTAGATTAAAATGCAGGAAAGATAGATCAGTGGTGAAGGCCAAGAGGCAGAGAGGAGTGTGGTTCCTGGGTAGGGTTAAAGTAAGTGACTGTTGGGTGGAAGAAGGAATGGGGATCCGTCACGATTGGGATGGTACAGCAAGCACTAGAATGAAGTTCTACCTGAAGCCTCAGTGCAAAAACTGTTGTAGTTTTTAAAAACTGTGAGAAGAAGCTGAAGCATAAGCTGCACTTCACTTTCCATACTTTCCTTCATTGTAATGGTTAATAATAAAGGTTGTTTTGCTGTGGCTGCAAGGAAGAAGCACCACAGATGCAAATTTCAGCTACATCCAATTTTCTGGCAATGGGGAGGCAGGAGTCTCACCAAACAGGGGTGTGTGGTGGGCTGACCCTGGCCAGCAGCTGAGCACCCACACAACTACTCTCTCACCCCCTCCACCCCCAGCAGGATGGGGCAGAGAATAGGAAGAACAAAAGCAAAATTTATGAGTTGAGACACAGTTTAATATGTGAAGCAAAGAGAAAAAGCAAACAACAAGCAGGAAATCAGTTATCATCTCCCACAATTAGATCGATGCCCAGACGCTTTCTGAGCAACCACCACCAAAGAAGTCAGTCCCCTCCCTTCTTCTTCTTCTACCTCAGTTTGCATTGCTGAGCACAATGTCATATGGTATGGAATATCCCTTTGGCCAGCTCAGGTGAGTTGTCTCACCTGTGTCCCCTCCCAATGTCTTGCTCACCCCCAGCCTACTTACTGTGGGGCAGAGTGGGAAAGAGAGAAAGCCTTGATGCTGTGCAAGCATCAAGCAGTAATCAAAACACTGCGTGTCATTAGCACTGGTTTAGCCACAAATCCAGAACACAGCACTATATGGGCTGCTATGAAGAAAGTTCACTCCATCCCAGCCAGACCCAGTGCAACGTGCAATCCCATGGTACCCAAGCAAGGCAAGCAGAGCAGGTCCAGTGACAGCCAGAGATCAGTGGTTACCAGACAACTGTGAAGGGCAACACAGCTTTGGCAACACAGCTTCAGCATCACGCCAGGAAGTCAAGTCAGTGGGTCAGGGTTATTTCAGCAAGGTACACAGCCAGGCACAGGTAAAAAATGTCAGGCAAAAGCCAAGAGCAAGGCCACCAAGGCATGACTTGTTACCATAGCTGAGGACATGCATGTAATTTCCCTTTTCCTCTCCCAAACTTGCACACCATTATGCTGGACTGCTAGATTATCAGCTGACTCACAAGCAACACCAGATGACTCTGGTCTTTACCAAGTAAGTCAACCTGGAAACACCGGTCAGTGAGAATAGGCAGTGATACAGGACACTTCTTCAAGTAACAGATTTTTTATTTAGTCCCAGGACTCCAGTAACCAGAAGGGAAAAACAAGGTACTTGTTGCCCCACCCAGAGCTTTGCCAGTTTTCCTAAAGATTTTGATAGATCCAACTTACCCCAATTCTTTCTGGTGGCAGAGGTGCAAATGGCTTCTCTGCATGCCCTGCCTCTTGCCTTGTTTCCCTCAAAACTCTCCTGAAGTACTAGAGCTTTATTTAAGCTTTTTCACCTTGAGGGGCCGTGACTCTCTTATCAGCTACATTTGCCGCATCCTGCCTGGAGAAGGGTTTGAAAAGCTGCTGGTTTGGATGCTATTCACCCATTTTAGAATCTGTCCCTTTGCATTTAATCTCTGTTGTATTGTATTGTACCTCTAGCTACCGTCTTTGAAAATCATGGGCTGAGCAGACTGTATTGTATGAACAGGAGTGGACCTGATAACACTAGAGGAAGCTGTAAGGAAGGACAGGATTTTCAGAAGACTTCAGGACTTGCTGCTGGTCCTCTGGACACTTTCCACTTTTTAAAAGCAGCAGAAAGGATCCTGGAACCGTTGGGAGTTTTCAACAAAGCTTTTTACAGAAATGTAAAGGCAAAAACATTTATTCAGGTTTGACAAAGTAGGTGTAAGCTCTTTCAATCAAAGAAATGCCATCAGTCTGAGGCATCGCTAGCATTACTTTATAGGTGTAACTTTTTAACCCTTCCAAATCAACTTTNGTAGTAAAGAAGACATGAAGAAATTGTGGGGTTTGCTGGCCATTTGTAGCTTTGTTGTTTTTTAAAAATTCTTTTTTTCATGTTTCTGTGGGTTTAGTTTTGTCTATTATTTATTCTCTGTGTAACAATCATTGCTATTAATGCTGCCCTCCTGTAGCTTTTCTGCAATGTTTTCATCCATGCGCTTACGGATGAAGTAATTTCAACACAACACTCCTTTCACGAGCTTACCCACATGTGGTTCTGCTCTGTATGCCAGATAGCAGCTCCACGGCTCATGGTGGCACTCAAAACCCCAGACTGTGGTGTATATGATAAAAGGCAGCAACCATAGTGTGGTTTTATGCTTAGGATTGCAATGGAAAAAATAAAGAGACAGTTGTAAAAACTGCTGTTCAGAACAAGGACACCCTGATGCACATGAATCCTTAGGCTTGGGAACTGACCCCTTTGTAGCAAAGAGCCACCCTGAAACTCAGGGTTTCTGGATATCCACGACAAGAGATTCAGGCTTAAACAGTGAAAATACAAGACAGATTACATCTTTAACCTTGAATTCTGGGCAGAGTACGTGAAGCGAACAATTTCATTATTCATGGAGACGAAGCTGGTCAGTCTGTATCCCACAGACACTCTGCAAGTGTTCCATCCCCAAACCATTCTCCCCGAGACTTCTTACAGATCACTTTCTTTAGTTCATACTTCTGTAACTGCAAAGGAAATGATCTTCAGCTATTGCAGACAGGAGAATGGGGACTGTAAATTTTAATGAGCTTCCTGCTACCTATGGGTTGAGCAGCTTGAGCCATCTGAGGCAAACAGCATTACTTGATCATCCTTTCTTTTCCCCACCAAAATCTGTTAGTGCTCAGAATGCCAGTGCTTGAGTGGAGAAGAAAAAAAAGGGGAGGGGGAGTGTGTCTTTGTTTCCTTCTAATGCATCTGTTCCTTCTGCTTGCTTACAGTGAGGGGCATGCCCATCTGACAGCATCATCAATATGACCTTTCTCTATAAGCATGCAGAAGGAACAGATGTATCAGAAGGAAATGGAGACTTTTTTCCATTTAAGCCTTGCTGTTCTGTGTACTAGCAGATACGAATTAAAAAAGATACGCCCTTTGTGCGGTTTCCCTGTGAGTGGGCTCAAGTCACCCTCAGCACTGTTTGAAAGGATATGCCTGAGTTAGGTAGAGAAAGGCCACCTATAGTAGTACCATAGTTGTGACAGGAGTGAGCACGCTAGTTTTTGATGGTAAGAATCCTCTTGCTCTGCCTATAGCTTTCTGTTATAAAACTAACTTAGGAAGTCAGGTGTACAAATGAGGTTTTGGTTTTGTTTTGTTTGACTGCTCTTTTTATGCAGAACTTCATGCAGAGAACAGCAATGGAAGATACATTTAGCAGTTTGATATTCTTTCCTTCAGAATGTCTGGGGATTTTCCCAGTGTTCACTTGATGGCATTAAAAATGAATGGGATGACTAAATGCTTTACAATTTTACATACTCAGTTAATGTGAAAGCAATTACTAATGTGTATAATTATCTCCAGAATTACTTGGATCATGCAAATGGCATTCAAACCAACCATTTTTAACTGTTTTCCAGGGGATGTGTCATTACATAATTCGTAGTAAGAATAGTACCCTACAATCTGAGCTCAATATTATTGCCCTTTCAAAATTTACTTCTCAGATTACCCTCCTGGAGAGTGATAACTTTCTATTTTAAACATTTTTAGAGTACTTCTAGATCTCAGTGAGGGACTGGGTATTGAATACAACTTATGTCTATCGCTTTAATGTGAGTCTTAGATGTGAGGCTTAGATGTAACAACACTGGGATCAATGCTCAATCCATTATCCTCTGAATTAAGAGGACCATACTGAGACCAGTGAATGGTCTGACCTTGCATGACCGAGCCCTTGTCAGTGAGAGAAGGTACAGAGAAAACGGTCAAGCATAAAGAAAAGAAAAAGGAGCTTAGATTAAAATGCAGGAAAGATAGATCAGTGGTGAAGGCCAAGAGGCAGAGAGGAGTGTGGTTCCTGGGTAGGGTTAAAGTAAGTGACTGTTGGGTGGAAGAAGGAATGGGGATCCGTCACGATTGGGATGGTACAGCAAGCACTAGAATGAAGTTCTACCTGAAGCCTCAGTGCAAAAACTGTTGTAGTTTTTAAAAACTGTGAGAAGAAGCTGAAGCATAAGCTGCACTTCACTTTCCATACTTTCCTTCATTGTAATGGTTAATAATAAAGGTTGTTTTGCTGTGGCTGCAAGGAAGAAGCACCACAGATGCAAATTTCAGCTACATCCAATTTTCTGGCAATGGGGAGGCAGGAGTCTCACCAAACAGGGGTGTGTGGTGGGCTGACCCTGGCCAGCAGCTGAGCACCCACACAACTACTCTCTCACCCCCTCCACCCCCAGCAGGATGGGGCAGAGAATAGGAAGAACAAAAGCAAAATTTATGAGTTGAGACACAGTTTAATATGTGAAGCAAAGAGAAAAAGCAAACAACAAGCAGGAAATCAGTTATCATCTCCCACAATTAGATCGATGCCCAGACGCTTTCTGAGCAACCACCACCAAAGAAGTCAGTCCCCTCCCTTCTTCTTCTTCTACCTCAGTTTGCATTGCTGAGCACAATGTCATATGGTATGGAATATCCCTTTGGCCAGCTCAGGTGAGTTGTCTCACCTGTGTCCCCTCCCAATGTCTTGCTCACCCCCAGCCTACTTACTGTGGGGCAGAGTGGGAAAGAGAGAAAGCCTTGATGCTGTGCAAGCATCAAGCAGTAATCAAAACACTGCGTGTCATTAGCACTGGTTTAGCCACAAATCCAGAACACAGCACTATATGGGCTGCTATGAAGAAAGTTCACTCCATCCCAGCCAGACCCAGTGCAACGTGCAATCCCATGGTACCCAAGCAAGGCAAGCAGAGCAGGTCCAGTGACAGCCAGAGATCAGTGGTTACCAGACAACTGTGAAGGGCAACACAGCTTTGGCAACACAGCTTCAGCATCACGCCAGGAAGTCAAGTCAGTGGGTCAGGGTTATTTCAGCAAGGTACACAGCCAGGCACAGGTAAAAAATGTCAGGCAAAAGCCAAGAGCAAGGCCACCAAGGCATGACTTGTTACCATAGCTGAGGACATGCATGTAATTTCCCTTTTCCTCTCCCAAACTTGCACACCATTATGCTGGACTGCTAGATTATCAGCTGACTCACAAGCAACACCAGATGACTCTGGTCTTTACCAAGTAAGTCAACCTGGAAACACCGGTCAGTGAGAATAGGCAGTGATACAGGACACTTCTTCAAGTAACAGATTTTTTATTTAGTCCCAGGACTCCAGTAACCAGAAGGGAAAAACAAGGTACTTGTTGCCCCACCCAGAGCTTTGCCAGTTTTCCTAAAGATTTTGATAGATCCAACTTACCCCAATTCTTTCTGGTGGCAGAGGTGCAAATGGCTTCTCTGCATGCCCTGCCTCTTGCCTTGTTTCCCTCAAAACTCTCCTGAAGTACTAGAGCTTTATTTAAGCTTTTTCACCTTGAGGGGCCGTGACTCTCTTATCAGCTACATTTGCCGCATCCTGCCTGGAGAAGGGTTTGAAAAGCTGCTGGTTTGGATGCTATTCACCCATTTTAGAATCTGTCCCTTTGCATTTAATCTCTGTTGTATTGTATTGTACCTCTAGCTACCGTCTTTGAAAATCATGGGCTGAGCAGACTGTATTGTATGAACAGGAGTGGACCTGATAACACTAGAGGAAGCTGTAAGGAAGGACAGGATTTTCAGAAGACTTCAGGACTTGCTGCTGGTCCTCTGGACACTTTCCACTTTTTAAAAGCAGCAGAAAGGATCCTGGAACCGTTGGGAGTTTTCAACAAAGCTTTTTACAGAAATGTAAAGGCAAAAACATTTATTCAGGTTTGACAAAGTAGGTGTAAGCTCTTTCAATCAAAGAAATGCCATCAGTCTGAGGCATCGCTAGCATTACTTTATAGGTGTAACTTTTTAACCCTTCCAAATCAACTTTTGACCTGTTTGAACCCAGGGATCGTAGCACTTCTGTAGCAAAGATTGCCAAACTAAAAATTATGGCAAGTTATGGGGCTATGAAGGAGGAACCATACCCTTGTGTGACTCCTGGCAGTCTGGGGTGGGAGAAATCTGGCCTCAAGCTGTTGGGATGCAGCAAATGGCAGCAAGGCCTTCGGCAGAAGGGTTAGAGACCTTCCGCACTGAACAGAACAGGCAGAATGCAATCATGAAAAAAACTTTTACATAATGAAGATAAAACAGGGATTCCCAGAACAGATGTGGTTCCCAAAGAATATAATCCATCTAATGGAGAAAATATGTACTCCAGCACAAGTTTGTATACACATATATGAGCATATGTTGAACTGATTAAACACAGTTCAGCTAGTTTATTCTAGTTTTGCTTTGTTACATGTGAAAATGGAAAAAATATGGCATCTGATAATAAATCAAGAGGCAACTGAAAGTGACCAGACATCAAAGGTTTTTTGAAAGCTAATAAAATACTTCACTCTCCTAGAGAGCAGCTGATCCTTTGGTAAAGGACCAGACCCCCCAATTTGAATTCCAGGTCCAGTTATGGGACCACAGTAACTTGTATTTCTTTGGCTACAATGGACCTAAGGGATAACAGCTACAGATCCAGTCCTGACGGGAGAGTGACATCAGGCAGAAGTTTTGAAACCTGTGGCCTGTTCCACTCTCACTCACTCTAAATGTGTAATTACCACAATTCAGTGAGCTGCCTGTGGTTTTGGAATGAAGTAAGAAAAGGTGAAGCTGTGAGAATGATAGGTGTTTTCATATAATTCAATTTAATATACACTTTGTACAAGTGAAGAAAAGAAGGATTCTGCTGAAATATGCTACTACAATATTTCATTTATACCCTGTTTCATGCCTTGAATGCTTTTTATTTGAATAGAGTTTATGTCTTTGTTATCTAAAATCACTAGTACAAAAATCCTGGATTTCTTTCTTCCCTCTCCTCCCTTCAGCATCGCAATTGCCAGAAGAAGTCGTTAGACCTTCAGAGTGCACAACTTATTGGCCACAGTGGGTTGTTGTTACTGAGACACTTTGAGGAAAAAAATAGAAAGAATGGATACTTGTGCTGTAATTGTTAGAGAGGGACAGATGAGGAAAATCTTAAAGCTTAGGTCAAAGACTAGGGTAAGACTCATGTGTCTGCCTTCAAGAGACAAAATAAAAACCAGTAGCTTCTGAAAGATGGATCTTACTGGTCTGCAAAAGCCAAACAACATTACAGACCTGTACAGCCATGCCGAAATCTCATGCCGAAATCTCAGCAGTCGCTCTAGCTCAGCGAAGTCCCGACACAGTTTTATTTCTGCCAAAAGCCAGTATTGACACACTGCAGCTGGATTTCCTGGTAGTTCACAGTTCAGTGGGTTATTCCTGCTATGAAACACAACATATCCAAGCAGCACATTGTTGTTAAAGCTAAAAAAATTTCATTGTATGGGAGTAGTTTATGGTCTTTATCCAGGTGGCAGGTTTGGATGTAATACACCCTGAATACATGATGAGGCATAAAGCACACTAATGTTACTAAGATGAAGAAGAAGCTCTTCGCATGAGCCCTGAATTCCACATGGGAGTTGATGTCAGGCCAGTATTTCACAGCCAGTCTATAGATCACAGACAACTGGATTACAGTGAGCACAGCACAAACTGCCACCAAAACCCCAGCCAAGCAGTAGTTTATGATCACCATGGGTCCGTCTTGTATCTCCTTGTGGAACTGAAAGCATTCAGAGGAGTGGTATGTCTTAGAGGTGCCATAGTACGAGAAAAGAACAGGCGTGATCACCAGCACTCCCACCAGCCAGATAGCAGCCACCCAGGCTGTAGTGTAGCACTTCCTAAACTCGAGTCGGAAGAGGCGTATTATGATGATAGCCACATAAAACATGAAGGTGGTGTACATGTGGAAGTAGATGATGGCGCTTGCTAGCCTGCAGGCCAGCCTCCCAAATTTCCATTCCCGTAAAAGGTAATAGCTGAGGCGGAAGGGGATGCTGAGTAGCATAAGGGTGTGCAGCACCAGGAGGCTGATGATGATAATGGTCATCACAGATTGCGATCTCCTTTGAAACAACTGATAGGACATCATGATGACCCCGAGGGTGCCACCAGCCAGGTTGATGACATACAAGGTTATGAGAAAGGCATGGAGTAACTCCGAGGTGTCCGGCAGCGTCTCATTCAAGAAATGGTTCTGCTGGCTTATGCTGCTGTTAGGCATCCTCCTGAGCTCCTTTTCTGAAGGTTACTGAAGGTGAAAAATGGGAATTTTTAAAATAGACACATTTTCTTTGTTAATTCCTTTATTGTTAACTATGGAATGTCACAGATTCATGAAGGAACATTTTACTGAATTGTGTTTGAAATGGTGTTATCCCGTGTAGTGTACAACCTTATAACTGTTGTCATACTGTGTATGACAGCGATAACCCATGCGTCTCAGTGTTAAAACCACATTTTATATAATTAAGAATGAGTTTTTAATTGACTAAACTGCATTCTAGGATTTTTTTTCCCAATTATTTGCCTCTAGATTCAGCCATTTGAAATAGCCAAGACACTATCAGTCTGTAAATTATACAGGTTTAATCTGCACTCACGTTATAAAGCTAAAATTGAAGGGGGGAAAAATACTGAAACGTGAAGAGGCTGTACCTGTAATTTGTGGATACTTTATGAAGGCACTTGAGCGATCTTTTTAGTATCTTGCTGGATGGGTGCAGGACACCCCTAAGGCAGCAACAGTTTCCATTTCTAGATGCGTAGACCATGCTTAAAATAAAGATCTGCAGGTGAAAATTCAGTTTCTTCTTGCTTCAGCTCCAAGTCTTTTTGCTATAGAATTTCACCTGAGCTACTCTACGAAAAGTGAAGAAAAGCTAAAAATTAATTTAGGAACAATCTTCTGAAAGATATAATCCTGTTGGCACTTGTTGAACATAGCCACAAACAGCTGCATTCTTATTAAACTTAAGGCAAAATGTGGACTGGTCAGTTGTTTGGGCTTGCATACAGATTTCTGTACAGGTATATGGGGATAGCATGCAGGGTGCATGCATGTTTTGCTAATGAAATCTGTCCTTACCTTACAAAGAGTTTCAAAAGAACAAAGTAAGAGCTGAAAAATGGCCTCTTAAAAAAGCAGCATCTCCTCTTTCTGATTCCTTTGAAGTTTGAAATCAGTAAACTTATTTTAATTGGTAATTCTTAATTCTGTTGCACTCATCTGTAAAATGATAGACTGCAACTGCAAAACATTTTCAGAGAAACTTCTTATTTATGAAGCATCAGGCAAAGCATCTTTAGAAGGCCATTGGAGTGTTGTGTCCAAGACTGGTATAAACATTTCTGTTCACTCCCTTTCAAAATGCATGATCTTAGAAGCATTTAAATGGTTAAAATTTTATACCCGCCTAATATTCCTGAGACTGGCATGAGGANCCTTCTTCTTTGCCATTTCACGCATCCATAGCATATGGCATATATAACCAGTGTGAAGAAAAGAGCCTTTGGTGTTACTGTTTGACCAAGAACGGTTGAGCGTTTTCTCAGCCCACATACAGGAAGGCACAAGCCTTTTTTCATGCTTCACTGTGATAGCAATCGCACATGTTCAACATCTAATACTATTTTGTTCACACAGAGAGAACCGCTGAAAAGCTGCTGCGCTGTCAGAAACCATCATTGTGCTTGGACAT
>VYZW01018401.1:17682-41107 GCA_013401315.1 Balaeniceps rex | reverse complement strand
CTACATGTGAGCCAAGGATCTGGCACTGACAACATAACCTTTTCCTGGTCGCAAATGCTTTCCTTTCTGCTTGAACGCGCTGCCACCCATCCTCCTTGTGAAACTTAATTCCCTTTGTTTTCAGTCCCACAGCCTTTCTCAGANGCTAGAAGATTTATGAAATAGGTATGTCCTACTATTTGGTCTAGTTGCCCTCAAACACCTGTAGAGATGATTAAAGTTGTTGCTTTAGGTTATTCCAGAAAATTGATAATGCTGGCTTTAAAGCGCCGTTGTACTNCTGCGTTTCTAGGGGTAGCCCCACACAATGCTACTTTACCCTGTTTCTCATGTTCTTCTGCTTGATAAACAGTCACAGCCACAGAGCCCAAATTCTTCTTTCCCGATACTAATATGCAGAATCAACAAGCCTCTGCAGGAATTAGACCCCTGCAACAAATGTTTGCTTGACACAGAGTTGCGCAAGGCTTAATGTTTATTAAACTAAAAAGTCATTAGAAAGAAAACACATAAACCAGTTAACTTATGCAGGAAAGCAGAGATCCTCATTGCACTGATAGCAGTTTTCAATGAGTTACAGGAAGCATGAAGGTTGCCCAAAACCTAGAGGTGGTGCTTTCAAGGTGGGGTGGAGAGGTTGGTTTTGGAGTTGTTTTTTGGTTTTGAGTTGCTTTTCCAAATTCCCATTGATCTTAAACCCCCAGAGATCTTGCAACTGTGTTTTTGTGACCATCTTCCACAAAAATGAGCCTTATCTTTACTGAGGAATGTTTCCCATTTTTCTGGAAGAAAGGCAAGTGCTCATGTTCTGGATCAAGTTGCAGAGAGAGCACTAGAAGGCAGGGACAAGGACTCTGAAAATAAAAAATGTTTGCATTTGCCAGGAAATTAGTTTGTAATTTGATGATTCTGGTGCCTAGAGGCCTGTCACCCAGTTTTGTCAAAACACAGATCCCAAAAAGCACATCTACTACAAAAACAATGACAAAAGAGGATTTTAAGCTATTGAGAACTTGAGGTATCAGATATCAACTCTCTAGAGCCCAAACTTTTGAGCAAATCAGAAAAAATGGGTTAGCATTTATCCTTACTGGGGTGGGGGGTGGGAATCAATATCAATAGTTTGAATTCTGAGATATAAAACAAATTAAATATCAGTATGAAACAGAAGACGTAGAGTATCTTCAATATATAGTAGTAATATTTCATGCTGTTCTCAGTGGTGGAAACTGGGCTGGTTGTGAAACCAGGTTTTTTGGTTCCTATCACTAAATAGAGATTTGAAAACAAAATCTATGCTGCAGGCTACCAGCCTTTTCCAATTTAATTTTCTGTGGGGTTTCCAAAGACACCTAGAGAAGCAAGAGTGGGTTTGAAATTTGAATAGTTTGGCTGGTGGATGCCACCACAGAAGCTGCATGCTTCAAGTCCCTGGAAGAAAAGACAGGGCCAAGGTTTGGAAAACCTGCAGTGGGACAAATCCACAAACAGAGGAAACTCCAAAGCTGAGGCCATTTGTGCAGTGGACTAAGTCCTGTATTTACAAAAACTGGCTCTCTTACCCTCAGAGTGCCTTGTCCATACCATGGCCACCATTTGCAGAAGAAAATACAACAGAAAGAAAAGCAGTTCTGCAACACTCAACGATAGAAGTGGCTCAGGAAGCAAAGCATTGTGCGGACAAGAATAATCTGAAAGGATTTAAAAAGAGATGCTCAGCATGTATTTAAAGTATACTTCCTCTCTGCCCTGCCTTGGAAAAGGTTCTGTTGACTCCTTCAGAGATGCCAGTAGCAACCAGGAATGAACCTATGTGCTGGCCAGTCCATCACCCATGGTAAGACCAGCAGTTCCAGCAGACCCATGCATTTCTCACGGCAGAGTTGTCATTTTATATTCTAATCACAAATATCACTGGCATCATCAGATCTGGAAACTCAATGGTTTAATAAAAGACTGCCAAAGTTACCAAAAAAAAAGCATCTCTGCTGGGGTCTCTCTCTAGGCCTCAGGTTTCTTTTGGGTCCAAAGCACCCAGTTCTTCCTCTTTTCAGGGGGAGGTTGCAGACCTCTTAAATGACAATGGTGTTTATCCCAGCTGCTCTGGCTTACATCCAGGCCAGCACTTCTGCTCCTTCTAGTGCTATAATGGTAAGTAGTGACCACTGCTTCCTTACAGAAGGGTATTTCTTTACAGGAAACAAAAAATGGCCTTTAAGAAGGAACAAATTTAAATCAAAAAAGAAGACTCTGTGCTTATTTAGATCTTACCCAGGTTTGTGATTTGCTGAAATGTGAGGAACCATTATTTGAGAGCATGTCCCAAAGCAACTCAGAAAGGCTTTTTGCTCACTATATTAGATAATATCTTTAAAGTTATATCTATTGTACATATTACTAAATAATTCAGCCACATTCAGCATTTGGAAGATGAAATAACAATGTCCTTTCTGCTGCCTTTTTGCTAATTGGGAAATCTCCGTGCTTCCATTATACATGCTGTTTGCAGGAATGAAATAAAATGAATGCCATGCCGTATGCCTGTTTATACCCCATACTCTCAACACATGGCAAAGAGAATATGTACAACCAATCAAAATGATCTCGTACTAAAATGATCATGATCCTAAGTACCATCAAACTGTCTGCATCAATTCATTCATTAGCTTTCAATGTTTCTTTGTTTTCTCAGTTCAAGGATTTGAGCAATTACTGTAATTGTAAGAACATTTCTACCCTAAAGCATAGATGGGCCATGCAGCTAATTAACATATTTTGAGCTAACTCTATGAAAATAAAATATGTGATAAGTTCCAAATGAACTGTTTAGCAGAGTCCTGTTGGACTTATCTTTCCATTGTAACAAAAATACATTGTAGAACAAGAGAATGGGATGGATGGGAACATTTAAAATGAAATTATTAGCTTAATTGCTTTTCCTTCAACCACCAGCAGTTCTTAGAAGTGAAGGATGGGAGAAGCCTTTGTTAATGCAGAAGACACAGGGAGGATATTATTTCTGTACGTGCAACACAAGGTTACTTTATAAAATCTTGTATTCAACTACCAATCATTTTTGAATGACTGAAACTCAAATGAGTACAAAATGTCACAAGCTTGAAACTTGAATATTTTAATGTATCAGCTGCCAGCTGAAGAGAGGCATGGAGAGAAGGAGTCAAGAGCAATGACCAAATCCCTCCATTCCTAATATTGTCCCATGGTAGGCAGTCAGTCTTGGCTTCAGAGAGATAGGAGAGGGCTACCTTTAAAAGCAGAAAGCGGTCTTTAGGATTCAGCAGTTGCCTCCCTTTGTGGGTAGAGGCAGCTCTTCTTCTGGTGCTTTTTCTCCACTTTCCATGGAAGCATGCAGGGGTTCCTGAGCTCCAACAAGCCTCTCCTGTCTCTGCTTCTGGCTTAAAAGTCTCTGAGCAAATATGGTGGAGCAGAGATTAAGAAACTGCTGCTCTTCATCCAAAAATTCAGTAGGGGAACATCCCCAGATCCAGGAAGAGCCTTAAATCCAGGCAATCCAGCACAAATATAACACTTGCTAGTGATGCACTCCTTTCCCAAAGAGCAGAGGGAAAGACCAAGGCCTGTGGATGAAGAGGACAGTCTGCTGGAAGCACCGTAGCTCTTGAGCCCAACAGGAGGACGCAAACCCCCAAGATGTCTAGAGATTGAGGGGAATGATCAGCCCCAGGGACAAGGCCTAGAAAAGGGGGGTAGAAAAGTTCTTAGAATTAGATAAGACAGCGTAGAAACACTCGACAATTTAAAAAGGGAAAAGGTAAATCAAATTAAAGTTGAATAGCAGGGTAGGAAAAGTAAGGTTGCTGTTGCTCAGTGAAGCAAGTGAAAGAAAAGAGAACTTTGCCTCTTTCATACCGACATATAGGAGGAGGCAGGATTTGACAGCACCCACATTGGACTGCTGCAAGTCTGAAAAGGCATCTGTGGCAGTACTCGTGTGGAGGTTCATCCACAGGGTAAATATACATTCTGGAAAGAATTAAAAGGAGAAGCTGATGTTTCTTTAATCATAGCTGGTGGGCTACTAATGTCCTTGCAAACCTGCCTGACTAATCTGTTGTGCAGTGACAGTGTTGTCAGCCGGCTGTTCATACAGACCTCCAGGACCTCAAAGGGTACAAACCTTTCTGTAGGGAAATGCAGTCATCTGGACTGTGAAATAATTGAAAGGGCCTGAAGTCCTTGTTCAGCTCCCATTTTAAATACCTGTGAGAAAAAAAAGTGATTGCACTTCGCAGAGGATCATAGGACTAACTCAAGCCAACTCAGGTTTTATAAATCACAATGCTTTTAGATATGTTTCCTGTACACCTTTGAGATAAATAGAAGCCAAAAAACCAGCACAGGTGTTTATCTGCCTTATCTACTATTTCTTTCTCACTTGGAGGTCCATTCCCTGTTCATAATAAAAGCCTTCTGGGTGGTACTGGCCTTAGCATCCTATAGCTGCCTTCCAAGGATGACGGGGCAGGCGGCAGTTTCCCCAGGGTTATCACTGACCCACGCTACAGATTTGCTGCCCCAAGTGTTTTGCTTGCAGGATAACTGCAGCCACACACACTTGCATGAGGAGACTTTCCATGGTAAAACTACCGCACTCATTTACCTACTCCAACCACATGTAACATCCCTTCAGCAGCTATTTACTCACTACGAGAAATAAGCTCAGGGGGAAGATTTTCTTTTCAAGAGCTCATACTTTTCCTCTAAGCAAATCCTGACCTCTTTGGAGATTTATTTTATTTAAATCTGAGAGAGAAAAAAAGCTGCCTTAAATATGATTAATAATTTGATCTAAAGCACAGATGAATATCAGGGAGGGAGTTTACATACATGTTTCAAAAGTACATAGATTTATATGTTCCAATTGTACATTTTCAATGTACAAAATAGCAGAAATAATTATAGTAGAAATAACCATCTTTAAAAATGTTATATTTATCTGTAAAGCTGAAGGCTTAATTCATCTAAAAATTCTAAGTTACGTTCCTTTGAATCAGAAGATGTAAACTCTCAAAACTAAATCCAGGGATTATGTCCTCAGTTCAAAGGAGGACAGTGAAAGAGGCAATTAATTCTCTTACTTCTTTTTTCTTTTTCATTAAGTATGGTTTTAGGCATGACTGTCAAACTGCTGTTAGCCAGCATCAACTGGTTTTTACCTATGAGAAGCTGAAAATTAATTGATTTAAAAGTTGCTTGTTAGATCCTCCTGATACTTGAAAATCCTTCTGATTAAAAAATTAATAAATAACATAGGTTTTTCCTTTTTGAGCCTTGGGGATTTTTTTCTTTGCATGCAAATTTAACAATTTGAATAAAAATAAGGTTGTATCAAAATCCAATTTTATTGTCTAAACTAAAGCTCTTTGGTGCAATCCAAACCACCAATTTAAGGAATTTTACAGTCTTTTAACTCCTTCTTTAAAAATGTGGCTTAAATTCTGAAGCGTGGTGGGTTGACCCTGGGTGGCAGATAAGCCCTGACCCAATCGCTCACTCAGTTCCCCCAGAGCGATGGTGGAGAGAATCGGAAAGGCAAGAGAGAGAAGAAAACTTGTGGGTCAAGATGAAGGCAGTTTAATAAGTGAAAGGGGGGGAGGAAAAAACTAACTAAGTGATGCAAAAGCAATCATCACTCACAACCAGCAGGCCGATGCCCAATCAGTCTCTGAGCAATGGCTACTTTGGAAAAACTCCCCCCCAGTTTTACCACTGAGCATGATGTTATGGGATAGGGAATATCCTTTTGGTCGGTTCAGGTCAGCTGTCCCAACTGCATCCCCTCCCCACCTCTTGCCCGCCCCCAGCCCACTGGCTAGAGGGGCAGACTGGAAAAACAGAGAAGGCCTCGGCGCTATGCAAGCATGGCTCAGCAAGAGCTAAAACCCTGGTGTGTTAATCAACACTGTGTTGGTCACTAATCTAGAACACAGCACCATACGGGCTGCTATGGAGAAAATTAACTCCACCACAGCCAGACCCATTGCAGAAAGGAAAAATGCAATTTTGAAGCAAACAGTTGAAATATTCTGAAGACGTAACAAAATATGAATCTTTTAAAAATAAAGCTTTGTTGGGGGGGGGGGAAGTATGTTCAGTAAGCTTTTCTGGAATATGGATTAATCCAGAAAAAAACCTTTCTAGGGTGCAATTTTCATCTGAATGTCTGAACGGACCATATTTACTTAGGTATTAAGGACCATACTTACTTAATATTTTCCCAAAAGCATCTGTCCCTAGTAGCAAAAATCCCTCTTACTGTTTGTAGAGGAAGGCAGGGGCAGAGTGGGGTGAGTTATAAAGGCTTCGGTCACTGGAAGATGGGGCATATCAGGTGAGTGAGGACCTCAGGTGTGAGGGTCAAACACGGCGTTGAAAGACCACTGAAGAGGAGCTGGCAGGAATAAGTGGCAGTCAGTTAGGAGAAAGCTCCTCCGTGCTGGATCTGATACCCTTCAACATCCTCACTGTGAGCTGCGTAACAGGACAGAGCTTTGTAGATAACACCAAATGGGAGGGAGCAGTAATATGCTGGAGGGCAGGGCTGCCATTCAGAGGGACCTCAGCAGACTGGGGGAATGGGCCAGCAGGAATCTTATAAGGATATTAATAATAATTTGAGGGTGGTGCAGCTGTGAGCCAAGAGCCCAAAGGAGGTGTTTGGATTCTCCGTCCTTAAAGATTTTCAAAACACAACCAGACACAGTCCTGGGCAGCCTCATCTAACTTTGAGTTTAGCCATGCTTTGAGCAGGGGATAGGACTAGATGACCTTGAGAGATCTCTTACGATCTGTTTTTTCCTATGATTCTGTGATTTTAATTCATCTTAATACCACAGATGTGAACCTCCCTGCCATGCCTTTACTTCGTGTTCACAGCTCTGTGGAGGTTCAAGTTGCTAAATCTAGTTACTAAATATAGTAACTAACTTCCAGCAATTATTAATGTAGAACATTTAGTAACACAAATCTAAATTACCATTTGCTCCTACACACATTCTGACCTCTAGAACAAGATTTTGTCCTTGCTGCTATTTTATCAGCTCAGGGTTTTTCCGTTATAGCAAAAATACCTCTTGACATTAAAATACGTGAAACCACTTTGGTCCAACATAATTATTACTTTTTTCATTTCACTTCACCAGTAACTGCAGTGTTTTCACACTCCTACACACTTTTGTAAAAGGTGTTGTTATGGTGATGTGTTTCGCATGCTGTGTTTTTCCATGTGCCTCTGTTACCACTTTTTTTTGTGTCCCTTGTATAGTTAAATATGCCCACAAGTGACCAGTTTGGGGTATTTAACCAAGGAACAGCTGATATTTTTCTTGCAGATTCATTTTTGTCTCACAGCTTGGCATTACTTATTTGTCTGTGAACTAACTGTTTACTGTCTAATTTCACTTGTTATGTGTTTCATCTGTTCTTGTAATTTTGCTGCTTTCTGTACTTCACATTCAGTGCTGTGAAAAGTTTACTGGTGGTGTTTGCCAGCCTTGTTTATCCTCCACACCCCACTACTGCATTACAAAGAGCTCCATCGCTCCTAAAGCACCTGAGAAGGCTCAGCCTTTCAAATTGCTTAATGGACTGAACTTTAATATTGCTCAGTGAAAGAGGTATCAGCTTGGGTTTGAGGTCTGCTGTTAGTGGTGGACAGAATGAGACCTCCACTTTCACATGTGACTATTTTTTGTTATTTTATTTGTGACTGAGTTTCCAGGTCGATTATTGTTGAGACAAAGTAAAATGCATGAAAGTGTGTAATATCTACTCAGCAGCCCTGAAAGGAGCATATTCTTGAATATCAGAGCAGTGCTACAGTAAATTGCCTCTTATTTATTACAAGTTTGCATACAGAGGAGATAACAGCAGAGCTAATGAGACTGTGCATATATATGGGTTACATTAGTAATGAGAAACAGCTACGCTAATTAACTCTGCTCCCTAATGAAATTAAATTAATGCAGTAAAAGACATTTATAATAAAGTCAATACAAACCCAAAGTATATCAGCTTCTAATTCCTTCACTATGGCAGGGTGACATAAACGATATCATGATTATATATTATCATGGAACAGTAATCATTGACAGGGAGGAAGGGGGACTTAGTGTTGTTAGGCTGAGGTTGTTCCAGCTTCCACCAAAGAAAAAAATAGCTTCCTTCCCTCGCCCCTTCTTTTCCTCCAGACATGCAGACTGGTAAATTAGTGAACTATTATTTCTCACTTTTTAAGTTAATTTTGGAAAAATAACTTGATACAGTAATTTGCACATGTAAATTCCTTAAAAGCAATGTAAGCTCAAAATGTAAGCTGGAGAAGAAGACATAAAGCAGCATTTTTTCCCACTGAGCTCACAATTATTTTCATAATTGAGACAATGGTGAAAAGGGCTGTTGACGCTTCCATTTTGCCCTGTAACATTTCAGTCAACTTGCTTGCTGGTCCGTCTTGCGGACAGTCACATCATCTCCATTGTTGCCAGCTGGGTGTTGACTTGGCCATGCCTTCTCATCTCAGTTGTCAACCCACATCGTTCTACCTGGGCAGCCTGGTCTGTACATGCTCCTTCATCTTGCTGGTGAAAACAGAGGTCAGCTTTGGAGTCTGGGGTAGCTAGTGGTTGTCCACTGGTCATGGACTCTGGTGGCAAAAGGCTACATGTCTGTACGGTCTGCGTGGTGGAGGCTTCTGAGGTTGTGGGTGAATTTCACCTGACAGAGACCCAGGTGCAGGCTCTGTTGCAGCCTCAGCTCTAGTGGCAGTACCGGTGGGGTCCTCTGGAGCTTCATGGGCTGTGGGGACAGGTGATGCAGCAGGGGTGGTCAGCACAGAGACCAGGTCCTCCTCAGTCACTAGGCAGTTAATGATATCCAATGGAAGAGAGGTTGAAGTGAGTCCACACCTGGGATCTGTTTCAAAAGAGCTGAGTATGGTGCACAGTTTATTCCCGAGTGGTGAGCTGAATTCTTAGCAAACTGCACAAATTGTATTCTCATAGACCAGTCCCATGAATTATTGTCTGCCATCCACTCCATGAGCATCTCCTTAATATTGCTGTTCAGAGGCTCTGCTAGTTCTTGGCTTTGAGAGTGCCCTGGTTTTCTAGCCACCAAGCTGAGCCGAGGCCACAAATACTTTAGTTCTTGCATGACTTGAGTAGTGAATTTATGACCCTGCAATACAACAGGGGCTTCAAAAGTGAGAAAGATGTCAAGAAGCTGTAGAGCCACCTCAGCTGCTTTTTTTAGCATACGTGGACAGAGAAGACAAAATATGGTGATGCAGTCCTGGTACGCCATTATCAATTTGCCCCTCTGCTACATGCTCCTTGTTCAGAACAGACCAGCCAGCAAACTGTTCCAAGTGGTGCCTTCTTTTTTCTTGGCACACTACGCAGGATTTGAAGTGTTTAACAGCATCTCTGGTGATATTTGCGTACTTAGACAACAAGTGTTTCATGACACGGTCGCAGCCACCATGGCCAGTAGCCATATGTGCTTTGTTGATGGTATCATATGTATCCTGGATGCTCACATAATATGTGAGAGATTCCTCTTTGGTTTGCCTCCTCTTAATCACCTTCTCAGTGTCTCCACATTGCAGAATTTCATATCTGAAATGAGGGAAATAGCAAGCAGTTTGTTAGCAATAATGCTGTGTACCTAAATGGGGAAAGCAGCGATGTATACACTTAGAGTTAAAAACACAGAAAGAGCAGGTTCTCCATAGTTACTTTGCAAGCAGAGAGTATTCATGTCTTGACTCTGACTTGGGATTCTGTTTTGTCTTCTTTATTTCAGCAATAGTTGCACAATACTCTGCCTTTGGGATCATGTACTTGGAGCATTTCTTATACTTTTTGTATAGTTCTTCTCTAAATTTAACTTCAAAGTCCTGAGGCATCTTCAGGAACAATTACTTAGCAAGTAGAGAAATCTGATTCAACTCCCTCCTTTTATGTACGACTGCTCTTGCAACAATTTCTGATGTATGCTACAGTCATATTGTGAAACCAGTCATTTTGTAAAATGACTAAAATCTTCAGGCATTTCTCAAAATGACTTCCAGTTATTTTGCAAAACGACAGAAAATAGTAGGCAAGTATTATGCAAAATATCTAATCTCTAGCTTTTTGAACTTATTAGCTTAAATGACAATGGAAAGAGCTGTTTTATTTGATTTTATTTCCCAAACTGTTCAAAACCACACAGTATTTCCCAGAGCAAACTATGTATTATATTTTCTAAAATAAAGACTCCAGTGAGGTCAACTTTACTTTGTAAAATTTGCAGCTGTTTTTAATTTTTTGTTCTGCTGGATTGATATTTGAAACACCTGACCATCCCCACTAGAACAATAGCGACGATAGTTCACGTTTTGTGAAATGCTAGAAACCATTAGGCATTTCAGGTGACGACCAAATGAAGAATGCAGTCCAGTGGTGTAATAAAATGGCCATTATTTTCTGAAATGTCTAAACCCAGTCATTTTATCTGGCTGAAGCAGTCATTTCATGAAAGAACTGCAAATTTCTGAATTTTTTTTCCAAAATACCCACTTTCACAGTATCATCATAATATGTACAGATTGTCTGCTGTTTGCGTTTAAACTTCTGAAGGCCAGTTTACTGCAGAGATAGTTTTATTCTTGCAAGCTGAATTTAACTTACAAACTGCTTTTCATTACATGAAACTTCATGGTGCAATTTCTAGCATATGGACACATTTCATGTCTTGAGCAGATGCTGATTCAGCTGGTCCTTCTGTAGCAGAGGATGGAAACTGCAGTCTGTCTCCATGTATCTGGAGTTCGCACCCATTCGTGTTTCTCTGCATGCAGCTCCCAGACTGGTGAGGCTCTCCTTCTCTACAAGGGTATGATTCAAGTTTGTCTGCCACAGGATTTTCCATCAATGCAGATACAATCTGTGCTGCCCTTTCTTATTTTCTTATTTTCTCCAGTGCTTTTGTAGCACCTGGCTAGTGGAGTCTCTGTGAGGTCTCGCATCTGTTGAGGAAAAGCATTGGGAAGAAAATCTGCAATTCTTACACATCTCTGTTAGCGATCATGGTGCCACCACTAGTGTATGCTGCCCCCTCAGCCATTGGCAGGTCATTGTGTTTCTCTATGCAGTAGACCTCTAAAACAGATGAGACGCTGTGAGCTCTTTTCCATGAGTCACCTTCCCTTAGCGTGCAGCCCCTGCTGAGCACAAGTCAGGGTCTTGCTTCCCAGGTTCTGATGAAGCATTTGGAGATGCTATTAAATTTCTGTGCTAACATCTGTCTTGCCTCTTTTGTTGGCATTGGGCTTGTGGCCCTTCCTGACCATGACCCTGCTGTGGATGGGGTTGCCTGTGGATTCGATAGCTGAGCCCCCCGTTGGTTGTGTGTTACCCTTCCCAGCTATGGGACTTGCACCGTTTCCATTAGGAAGACCTCAGAGTCAGGTGAGCCCCAGCCACCCATAGGTGGCACACAATTCATCGAGGGCACAGCTGCTAAAGAGCAAAACCAGCCAGGCACTCCCAAACTGGAGGTGTTACTGGGAGAGAGGGAAATGTTACTGGTTGAGAGTGAAAGCAACCAGCCGACCTGTCTGCTACCTCACCAGAAGAAAGAGGACTATATATAACTTACAGTTATACTTCAGGGAATGGATACTGTATATTATCTTTATTGGTATTTCTCTTTTCAACAAAAATCTGGCTTATTAAGCAGCTGTTTACAAGTGGGGAAAATTACCTCACTGAGTACCAGAAAGTTTAGTTTGATTTTCTGAAGTTTCTGTCTTGGAGGTCAAGCTGGTATTTTATTAATGACTCCTTGATTTCTGAAACCAGCCCTTGTTCCCAATCAAGTCCTAGCCATAGGGTTTACTTACAGGGAAAGTGCATACAAAGTCCTATTTCTCTGAGAACAGCAGAAATGAGTGACAGAAATGTCCAGTCCTGCAACTCTATTGAGGTTTCTGTTCAGGAACTGCTGCCTCTGCTGCCTTTGGGGGTTGCCATGCCCATCTCTCCCCATCCCTGGAGAGAGCATCAAGTGCCTGAAACCCCCTTCCTGGCCTGCAGCTGTGAAGGTCCCTCCTTCCCCTACCAGCACCTCTAGTCTAAGGCACCGTGGTCCTTGGGAGCACATGGAAATGGAAATGTCAGGTGATGTGGATCTGTGGAAAACTGCCTGGAAAAAAAAAGATCTGGATTCTAAGGGGAATTAGACAAGTAGGATTACAGTCTGATAAATGCCTCAAATCAGCATTGCAGCAAAAAACAGTCTTGCTGTATTTGTCCATGCATTGACTCGATTTTCCATGACTCGCTGGTGAGCTAGAGAGCAAACTGATGCAGCTGAAAGCCATTCAGCAGAAGAACCCCCCCCTATGGAAGGAGTGATGTGGGAGTGGGAACAAGGAGTGGTGGAGGACAAGTTTGCTCCTGTCAGTGAGAGTGCTGCTTTTTGGCAGCTTTAAGGGTTCAATCAGCAACATGAGATGAAGGCCAGAGACACGGCCTATGTTATCTTGCCGCTGTGTGGCAGAAACATGCTGATATTCTGTTCTCCTATCCTCATCCCTTGTCACATTCTCCAGGTCCTATCCCCTCTACATCCTACTGTAACACAGCTTTTTGTGTTCCCACGTGGTTGTTTTCTAATCCAGAACTATCCTCCATGATCCAGAGTCAGCAAAATCAGGGTCTCCTTTAAGCCCATGGTGCCTCTGACCAAGCAGATGATAATAACTGGAAATTCCCCCTTCCTCCGTAGATTGTCTCCTGCATGTCAGCAGTTCCCCATCACTGCCTCTGCCAACCCTGGTCGCAGGAGTCACTTGGCTACCTTTCTGATGCTGCTCTGGCCTTGTCTGCGCTTTCATTTTCAGGAGTTATTCAGACTCTTCTTCTGTGGCATTGCCTGGAAGCACTTCCACCCCTCCTCAACCATCCTGGGGCAAGCGAGCAGGGAGGGTGCCTGGGAGGGTGTGAGGGAGCAAGAAGCCGGTGAGGGGCAAAGCAGGGGGAGGCTGGAGGGAGTAACAACCGGTCCTCCCTGCAAGCCCTGTCAGCACCTTTGCTGGAAGCATCACCTCTGTCACCACCTGGCAGGGCAATTCCTGCCAGTGTTAACCAGGACTTCATTCTCTCAGGGCAGAGGCAGGCTTTATCTGCCAGGCACTAACTTCCACAAAGCAAGACGAGTGGCAAATGTAAAGTTTGTGCAGACAGTCCCATAGAAAGCCTGACATGAATAGTATCACCAACTTAAAGCATGGAACTATGACCCCCTAATTCTGCTTATCATCATCCTGAGTTAGCATTAACATCATTAGCATCAATTTTTATTTGGAAAAAAACCACAGCATCCAGTATTTTTTGTGATGCTCTGGTGCAGGGTATTGTGAATGTGTACATTTTTACAAGAATTAAACAACTTGTGATTCTAAAATGTACATGAACAAGATTGATTAAGCTGTATGGTCAGGAGGTACTGCTTGTAAACGTATGTTCTATTTTTTGAAAGTCTTGCCAATTCAGATACAAAATGTTTTTCATTTATATGCATATTTGCAGGAAGGACTTGCTTGACTTTTTTAGCACATAGTCATTTTGTTTGTTAACAGCTTTATTACAACAGAAGGGTTATAATATAGTGTTACAAAAGTATGCAGTGCCTACAGAACACATGCAAGGTACTTTCTTCCACCAATGATGTTGCTATAGGAGGAAACAGAAATGTTGTACCATTTTCCATCTTCTCTCCTGCTACAAGGAAAAAATGCTTTGCTAGCGCAGTTTTAAAACAAATCTGGATCAGAGCAGTTTATTGCTTTCTTAATGACACATAACTAACTGGTAGTGAACTACACATTCAAGTTCACTCCTCCCATGTTATGAAAAGTCTCCGTAGTTCCCCGGCTACTGTTGAATCAGTCTGGTAGTTGTCTTCCTCTTTACCATGATCCTTTTGGGGCAAATGCCTTCTCAGACAGTTTTGTCTCAGATCCACACACACTGCAAGCTTTCACATTTCTATCTTTCCAACTTTTGGTGTTACATAACATTATTCAGATGCTGTCCTGAAAATACTCTCCCATGATCAGACGTCCTGAGAGATATAGAGGAGCTTGAAGCAAGATGGAAGACAGGGAAGAAAGGCTACAGAAGAGATGGGATCCTATAAAGTAACCATCTTTGGTGGGACCAAAAGCAACAAGCATAGCAGTAAGATTGTACAGATACAGCAAGGTCAACCAAGAGTTATTTGACTGCTGCAAGGTGAACCAATAGTTATTTGATTGCTGTCTGATGAGCAAGAGATGTTGAAGGTGAAGTAGAAAGCAATGGAAAGGTTCAGAAGTATGAAAAGGTGGACTTCAACAGCATCATGAGAAGAGACTGTCACTGGAAATTAATCAACTGATAACCTCTAATTTGTCAAATGATTAAAATATTATTCCACTGACTCTAGATGAAAAAATGTGACCTTATGCAGATGGGAAGAAGAAGAAAAACAAATTAGCCATTGCCATTTTGGGTTACAGCAGTCAGAGATTTATACTCTTTTTTTGGGATAGGTGTAAAGCAGCTGAGCTATGAAAGCCTGAATATCTTTCACAGAATTATTTTGCTGTTTTTTTTCCTCTTTTCAAGTGGAATTCAGTTCTGTCTTCAGAGATAGCAACTTACAATGCCTCACTGAGATATAATAAGCTTTTTAGCTGCACCAGGTTTATTAGCTTTTTCCATCCCTCCAATCCAAGCAGTAACATTTTAATTTCTTCTACTAGTACTAAATTTATAGAATTTATTTCATGCTAAAGTTACTGTGAGTAATCAGTTATAAACTTCAGAACTGCACAAAATCAACATAGGAGAAAAAAAAAATCATTGTTACCTTGGAGACCTAAAATATTTGTCTTTTTAAGAGATGACGACTGCTGTCTGAATGATCTAAATAAAATGATACTCACTGTTAACTTTTTTTTTTAAATTGAACAATTCTGTAAATAAAGATACAGACTTTTGTTTGAAATGACAATGTTCATTTCAGTAACAATGTGTCATTTTTGTTGTTGGAGACATTTTTATGATGTGTGAAAGAAACTCTTTTCTGCTGCAGTGATACAATCTCCAAAAGGTGATTTTGATAAAATCTTCTAAGAAATAAATATTTATTGCTAGGGTTTTTTTTAAAGAGTTGGTTTAATTGTTCAATTCATTTAGAAAGTTATACTTGTCTTTACAGTGAAGGAACAGACCTATTCAGGAAGAACAATAGCTTCCCTAATATTTTATGAGACCTTGTGGGGAATAAATAAGAAATGTATGTGGAAAACTATATATAGATCTTTAAAGTTCAAAAATTTATACCTTATTCCATAAAACCCTGCTTTTTTATTTGTGTATACACAAAATTTACAAATTTTCTTGAGTCTCCTCCTAGTGCCTTTGACTTCATAAACCTTGATCTAAAAAAAAGTAAGACAGAAGAGCCCATGCCCTTTCCTCCCTCTCCTCCAGGTGCATCCACAACTCACAAGGTAGCACTGTGAGGAAATCCCAGAGGTAACCTTCCAGTTTACCAGCTGAGACACTGGAGGCAGTTCACCCCATTATTTTGGGGAGCAGGTGTGCAGAGCCCTGCGCAAGTGTGTTGCGCTGTTTCCAGGGCCCACCCTGACTTGCTGAGGAGGGGGTTTGCCATGCCTGTCCAGCACCATGCTCCGGCAGGTCCTGGTCCATGCACGCTGCAGGAGGTTGACACTAGCAGCAAGACAACCTGCTGCGGAGCATGCCCATGTTTTGCTTGAAGAGGCGGCTTCCGCTCAGCATGAACGACAGCAGGTCAAGACAGCTGAGGGCAGTCAGACTCAAAAAAACTTCATTGTAGCTTTCTAACTGGCCAGAGTCATTCACACGCTGTATGTAGTAGGCCCTAAAGAGGTGATAGGGAAGGAAGCAAATTATGATGACGCAGATGAAGATCAAATTTTTCACCTGGGCCAAGAACTCTTGGTGTGACCAGAGGGAGGTGGAAAGTTTTCTCGCCACTTTTACTAGGATGAAAATCTGCAGGCCCAAGAGGACACAAGTAATGCCCGCAACAGCTGCAATTATGGTGTAGTTCAGGGCTTTCACACTGTCCTGCTGTAGTTCTCTGTGGAATTTAAAGCATGTTGTATCACTGTATGAGCCTGAGCGTCCATACTCAAAGAACAGGACTGGCACCACAAATACCATGACGAGGACCCACACGGCAGCGCTTGCTGCAATGGCGTGCAGCTTCCTGTAAAACTCCACCTTGTCCTTCCATTGAAAGAAGATGAGCCACCGGCTCACCAGCGTGATCACATAGAATAGGAAGGTCAGGTACATGTGAATGTGCACCATTGCACTCACGATTTTGCAAAATGGCATCTTGAATACCCACTTCTTGTTGACATAGTAGTGCAGGCGGAAGGGCACCGTGAAGAGGAGGAGGCTGTGCACGATGACCAGATTAATGATGGCTGTAGTGGTCACGGACAGAGTGTTCATCTTGACCAGCATAAACGACATTGTGATGGACCCAATCCCACCTCCAGCAAAGGCAACTGAGTAGGCAGTAATCAGTACGGCACTCATGGTGTTGGTGTGAGTGAAGGCAGAGGAGGAGTCACTGCTGTTCCTATTGTCTTCAATCATGCTCCTGAAATCTTCCTTGTACATGTTCTAGAAATGAAAGAATACATAAAGACTAAGATAAGGTAGGAATGAGAGGGCCCACCTGAAAAGCCAGCAGAGCTTTCCACCTGGATCTTGCTCGAGGGATAATCCTGGAATCACACAGCTGGCACAAGCTGTAACCAGTAGTTTTATCCAAACATCCTCCAGCCTAGAGAAAAATGGCTGAGCAGGTGGGTGGAGAAGCTGCTCTAGTCCTTAAGACATTGCTAGCCACATCCTTAAAAACAAGCATGAGTTAGTAATATGTGGGAAGAAGAGATTGTTAGAGAAAAGACATGACTGTGGTTGTTTGGGGCTCTCTGTGTTATTAGTTCTCCTCTCTTCTGAGCATCTGCATGCTTTTGCAGTGACGATCAGAGATATTGTTCGAATTCTGCTACTCATTCATCAGTTTGTTTATTTGCAACACAAATCTGCCCTTCCCAGGGCCAGATAATAACCATATGTTACTCTATCAAAGCTACAAATTTTGTTTGTTACCGAGAGCCAAGTTTTGCACACATTACAACCCCTTCTCCATGGACAGTTTATCTGAGTAAGGGATTAAACACCATGGATACCCAGGCTCCATGGAGATCTTGCTCAGATCCTGCCAGACCAAGTAGCGTAGGCAGGGCTGTCCTGGTGCTCAGGGCCATTTCACATCTAATATGTGGTAACTGGGTGTTAGAAAATGGGCTGTTAGAAAATGTTAGGAAAGGACATCCTGGGTTAGTGCAAATAAACCTGCCTGGCCCAAGTTGAGGCTAGATGAAAGTTAACAGCAAGTTCAGTAAGTATGCTGTATATTTTTAATATATTACTGTTTCAAAGAGAGATTAAATATAAATCTTGTCATTCTAAATGTAACTTCTGGTAGGATTTTTAAGTACTACAAGATCGTGTGGGACGGGAAGAGTTTAGGTAGGGTGTTATCCTGAAGTATGTTTGCATCTATGAAAGTGTCAAGAGGATGTCCACACTACAGTCACAGAAAAGAAGTGGGGAAAAATGAACAGTGCTGGATTCTGTACTATCCAGTTATACTGCTACTGCTAGCTGAACTATAATTTAAAACTGACTCTGGTATGTCATCCATTTCACCGGTGAATCCTGCAACACAAGAGGGGGTTTTCTCCTGAGTTTTTGCAATTTTTCTTTTAATACTGCAATGTTGTTAATTTCACAAAGTAGTTCCTCTCTCTCTTTGTACGAGTGGTGTTTCAGCTTATTTTTGGTTTTAGGTAGCACATACTGCTAGCAGTTGGGAGGGGAAAGAAGTTCTTTAGCAGTTCTCTCTTTTGTGGAAAAGAGGAAATACCTGTAACAGTTTTATAAACTGGTTTTGCTCGCACTGGGGAATGAATATCTGTGATGCATCTCAGATATTTTTTGTTGTTTCTTAACAATATTTCTAAGCGTTCGCCCCTACAGTAATCAAGATCTCTTTATACATTGAAAAGTCAGTTATTCTCTAGCTATCCCAACGCATCTAAGACTCCAGATATTTCATTGTAATAAACATAAATATAACTGCAGTATCTCAAATTGATGTGGTCGTTGTTGGCACTTACTGACCTTTTCCGTTTGAAACTGCATTTCAGAGTTACGTGGACTATTCCAGTAACTTTAATGCCAGTGCATTATGAGAAGTAAAATGGGTTGCGATGAAAGAGCTTTTTCTCAAAGGCACTGCTGATTGGCACACTGCAGCTCTTGCATCAGAAACCATGCAAGTTCCTTCCAGTTCTGTTCTCGTTTCTGAGACGTTGCGTTTCAGCCTCACAACCGTGCAAGCCAGAAGGGATTAGCAATACGTGTTCATCAGTTTCTCCAAGTTGTTCAGCTTTAGTTTGAAAAGATGTGCCACTAAAAAGTGGCATTATCGCAGTGTTTTAATTTAAAATGCATACTTAAAGTTTAGAAAGTGCCACAGCCCTAAAGACAACACGCTGGAAATGTGGGTTGGTGTGAGCAGCCCCAGCAGCAAGGCTGGGCTTGGAGAGGAAGGACGCCTCGCTGTCACCCTTCGGAGCCTGGCAGTGAAACTTGAACTGAAGGCAGTAAGGAACAGCTAAGCAGAAGTCAGATAACTGGTATTTTCCTCAGACAGCCCTATTAAGGGGACAGCTAGAGACCTATTTCTGTCTGCAAATAAGCAACAGAGACACTGAAATGCAGGTTTCTGCAGAACTTTGTGGTCATCGCTAAATCCCTTCATTGTAAGATTCTGCAGGAAATTTCATTTTCATTAATCTTCAAAAAAAAGTGACCAGCAGCTATGATATGAGATTATCAGCTCCCCACTACTACAGGCATCCCACTGAAATATTGCGTGATGAATACAGAGTATCTCATGACACAGGGTGTATTTCACAGAGGAAATGCTGCTTTCTGGTGAAATGAAGTTTCCTATTGTAATGACATTCACATAGCTGTAACCTACTGACCTGAAATACAATTAACAAGTCCTTTGGCCAGAATTTAACAGGAGGCACATGGAATGAGAATGAATGCAGTTTTTACAAGAGACTAATTAATTACATGGGCTATATACTGGACCAACTGGAAACATGAGCTATAGAAGTCTCCAGGAGCCAGAAAATATCTCACAGAGGAGGAGGAACAACAGAAGGGACCACTGAAAGTGGTATCAAGCTATGTAAGAAATGGTCTTCCCCCATGCTGCTTAGCCCCTTGCCAATGTCAGCTGGTGTAAGCTCTTGCCAGCTGTAACAGCGTTTCTTCAGTACTGAATCTAGCTTGCTTAAAACTAGCTTTTTATACTATCCTGCATTTTACAGAGTGGCTGTACCCTGTCCACAGAGTTACAGCTGAGTCTCATCCCTTCTTCCCTCCTCCCCACACACCTCCCAGCCCCAAACAATGTCTGAAGCACCAAGGAGCTCCTTCAGGATGGTACTTTGCAGCTTTGCCTCACCCAGGCAGCTTCCCTTCATGCACACTAATGTTAGCTCTTGACATCTGTAAGAACAGAAGGAGCATGGAGAGGACTTACCCCATCATGCATGAAAAGGCAGAGAGTTTCTCCTCATGGAGGTGTTCTTGTTTCCATGCCTTCCTACCCCCTCTAGCTACTGCCAGTTCAGTGATACTGCTCAAGTTTTGGAGCAAGGTTTGGTCTTCCTCTGTGTTAAGCTTCTCATCTAAACTCAGCTAAACTTCTGCCGGACATGTGCTTTGAACAGACATGAGGCATTGATGGGCAACCACTTCAATTGAATTCCATAGCAGTTAAAGAGACATCTGCTGGTGCCAAGGGCTTGGGGACAATTGCCAAAGTAACTGTGTTTTAGTTTGACAAAGGAGGTAGATTGCCAAGAGGCCAGATGCTGGGTTCTTTCAGAAATATGATCAGCAAAAAGATTCTTGTGCATTCAAGATTCATCAGTTATCAGTGTGGGTAAGGCCATCACATTAATTTCCTGTGACTTTCTGCGCACACAGTCCACGGGACTTCCCTGGACTGCTCTTTTCAGGCCAGAGCATGTCATTTATGAAAATGATTTGGTCTCTGTCAAAATTTTCCCAGTAAAAGAACATTCATTCCAACCTTCAGGAACTTGTTTCTCTTTTATCCTACTGTTAATTACCCTACTGTTTAAAAAAAAGAAAAGGGTGAACCATATTTCTAGACTGAGTTTGCACAGCCTCAGCTTCCAGGCATAGTACGTACTTCTGGTTTTGCCTTCATATTTAAAAAACCTTTGTCAAATTTTGGCTTTCCCTATAGATACCTGGAGATAAGTAGAGATAAGAGATAGAAGATACTTATCTTTACTTCCTCCAGTCATATTTGTTCAGTCACTGAACCGCCTCCCTCAGCACTGTGCTCCTATTCTTTGGTTCTTAGATGAACAACTTTGCATTTGGCAGTGGTAAAATGCATGTTGCTAGTTTGCACCTGACTTAGCAATCTGGATCAGTCTGTCACTGGCTTGTCCTCTTCATTGCTTACTATTTTCCCAGCTAGGTTCATCAATCACCATTATATCACCATTATATCAACTTATTAAAAAAAAACCAACTCATTTGTCAAAAATGATGAAATTCTTACAATCTCTGCCTAACAGTGAGCTCTGCTCTCTGTATAACAAGTGTTTGCAAAATTTATGCAGGCTTCACACAAATTTTCATGTGTTCCGACAGTTGGGTTCTGCAGAAATGTTTGCAGCCTGCATGCACCCAGCTGAGAAGTTTAATTTGAATTTGGAGGGGAAAAAAGTTCAATTCAAATGAAAGATTTCTATTTTTGACAAACTTAATAAAATGGAAAAATGAGTGTTTGTCAGAACTGAGATCTCTGCATTGAACTATACTAGGTCGGAGGCAGTGCAAAATACAAATACTATTTAACAAAAGTCTGCTTAAAATGTGCATTTGTTTCACAAACATCCTCATTTAGTCTCAGAGCTGTTTTCTGTTGAGAGCATTGTAATTGCTTTTGATTTGCTGCAATTCCATGCGGTGTTATGGTAATGTAGGCTATGCCACTAGAATAATTGCAGCATTCTCTTCATTTCAAAATAACCACACACACCTGAAGTTTGAAGTATATACATCTGCTTAAAGGAAAACATTATAAATTAAAAATATGAAATATCAAGTGTGTGTTTACATTTAGATATTGACTTTTTTCAAACAACTTTTAGTGATTCCTCTAACTCATTCACTAGCTCTCTGACTCATGTCTTGTAGGCTGTGTCATCATTATACTGACACTTTTTAGTTTAAATCCAGTCTATAGAAGAACAAATGGGATGGAAAATCATGTTGAGCTAGTCCTCTTTTGGTTGAGTTTTTTTCTGGTTTTACACAAAAATGGAAACCATGGAACCTTGCTAAAAATAATTATTTACCTTCCTAGCAGTATCGCATTAAAGAGAACGAACTCACCCTTCCAGTCCTTACAGAGATGGATGGTATCACACAAATGCACAAAGATGGATGAAAACAAAAAGAGCTGCCTCCCACTTTTAGGAGGCAGTGTAGAACTACAGGACAGCAATATGAAAAAGGATAAAGCAATGCTTTCCTGTACTAGGAAATTACAAATAACAATGATGAAAACAGTCATGCAGAAAAGCTCTAAAATGTGTTCAAAATAAAACAACTAGACAAATGGACACTTTTTTTTCTAAAGTTGCAAACATTGTTTTGAAAGAATTGCAAACCAAGCCTTTGTATACTTACAGATTAGAGTTTATCTCCACTCTTCAAGTGTTGTTTACTTGTCTCTTCATTTTACGTAAGCTCTGAGAACAAAAAGCAAAGCACCTGATAGTTTAAAGAGTCATTGCCTTACGTCCTTCTTTGAACCTATGACGAAGCAACAACCACAAGCCTCAGCTACATGAGGGCAGGGCTGCCCATAAGCACACAACATTTAGGAAGATTTTTAGTGCATTCCCAGTGAGGAGTTCATAGGGAGAAGAAATGCCCCCTTGGCTTGCATGTTACTATCCCCTACCAGTCATCTGATATCCTGTCAGAACAGCTCTTTTTTGAATTTAACTCAGGAACCCCTAATTTGCAGCTATTTCTTAGCCATAGGAAGACTTCAGAGCCTCCCATTTCTGAACAGTTACATTCTTCTACTGCCTAAAATGATCCAGTCTGCACACAGATGTAAGTCCCACAGATCACACAGACACTCGTTTGGAAAGGTTATTCCCCAGAGCGGAGGAGATCATTTGAAAGAGTGTTTTGAGAAAACAGGGTAGGACAGGAGCAAAATATGATCTGTACTGTAACTAGCTAAGTGTGGGTTTGGATATGGTTAAAGTATTGACATCAAAGCGTAAGGGATGAAACAAAGTTCACCCTAAAGCCCAGCACTATGTCTCAGCCCTGCTTTCTGCCAAGATTGTAGCTCAGCATCTGGATCTCTTGGGACTCAGTGCCACTGGTACACATGTACGCTCCTAGCAAAATTAAACTAGGGGATTTTATTAAAAAAACATTGGCCATGTCAGTATCAAAGGCTCATCAGTGACAGCGGTTGTTGTGTGGTGTGTGTGGTAAAAGATGTCTTAACGCAGGAGTAAGTCTCTGTTACGAGCCTGTGCAAAGTCAGTTTTCCCCTCCTGCAGGCTTAACCTATTTCTGTCAGAACACACAGTTATATTTGACTATAATAGTTTTGAAAGCAACAGTATTAACATTCAACATTTATATATAATCTTGCATAAGAAAATTTTAACTGACTACATCCTGTTGCTTCACATTTGGTTAAAAAAACACAAGGGACATGCTGTTCTGTGGTACTTCACAACAGACTGGTACGTGATGGCGACCGTCTTTTTTCATTTTGCAATTTTAACAGTGGCTAACGGCTAAAGAGCTGTTCAGAGAATATTAAAAAGTGATCATAATAATGCTTAGCTCTTACCTATTACCTTTCTTCAGTTGATCTCTAAGCTCTGTTAAAAGGCATACATGTTACTCTCTCCATGCTACAGCTAAAAAGCTAAACCTCTGTGGCAAAGCCAGACAAAAAGCTGAGAAATCCTTAAATCAAGTTTTATACCTTCTCAAGTTAGTCATGTTGTCTTGGCTTCTTGAAGGTCTTGTTCTAGAATAAATACAGCCCGATTAATAGTGGGAAGAAAGCCAAGATTCTTAAAGACCTGCAGGTAGCATCTAAATGG
>VYZW01018400.1:6422-33410 GCA_013401315.1 Balaeniceps rex | reverse complement strand
GTTTCTTATCAGCCTCGTATACAGGTTTAACATGCAGAAGTAGAAGACCTAGAGCAGCACAGAAGGTTATCCCCTTCCCACCCACCAAAAAAGCTAATCGTAAGATCCAATTCAAGAAAATATTCTTTAGTAGCAATAGTTACAGAAAACATATCCTGTAAATAGCCTGCCAAACTTCTTGGAACATCATAAAATACAGTTGGCCAACCTAATCCGAAATTGTCCAGATAGTGCTTTGCTTTTTGTTCTTAAAATTTATCCTAATTCTTTCTCATCTGATTTACAGTGCCTAGTTTATATTGCTACCACTGACAATTTATTCCATATTTCAGCCCCCCCCTGTTGTCTGAAGAAATTCAGAATTGCTTATAGGCTGGTCTCACCAACTTTAATCCATGATTGACTTCTTGGTTTTTTGGATTTGCAATTGAGTGTGTTAATCCCAAGAGTTTCCAAGGAATCAGTCACAGAGATAAATCCATGCTAATTTTCCTTTCTTTTCTAGTGCTATGCACTGCACAGTGAATCATTAGAGCGCAGTCCATCTTCCCTAAAATTAAACTGACTCAACTATTAAACAGCTGGTTTTGAATTTTTTCCAACCATTTTTAAAAGTGATGGAATGAGTACCAGCATTGTTCTGCCTTTTTATGAACACTGCCTTGATTACACCCTACAACCAAATCAGCTTGTAATCTTCCAACTTTCCAAATATTATAAATGATAAATCAGGTTCCTTAGCATGGTCTCAAAATCTCTAAGTGAAACACCTACCAGGTTCAATACGTGCTGCAATAGACTACTTGAAGAGATCTATCTACTTATTGAGCAGATAATATGTTCAGAGTGCCTTGATCCTTTTTTTGTGTATATTTATATACAAGGGGTGTATGACAGGCACAGTGATTTTTTTTCCCTCTGTAAAATATATGCTTAATTTGATGTGAAAAATCTGAATTTCATATTTGGACATCTTATAACAAAGCAATAATAATGCTGTTCTCTAAATTTAAGGCTATTAAATGTGAAACATTAGCCATCTCCTGAGCAATTTGTTCATCAAAGCCAGAATTCTGTCATCAGTAAATTTTTTTTCAGTTTAACTATGTCAGCAATGAAAATGCAAGTTGATGTTTAGAAAGGAGATAACCTAATGTGAGGAGGCTTTTAAGAGGGAAGCTGAACCTGTATTATGAAAGTTAGGAAAACCCAAACCTAGGGTTTTTTCCATCAAACAAAACCAGCTTTGAAATTCAAGGGTTTATGGTTCTTGATTTCAACCCTGCTTTCTTTCCAAAAGCTAGAAGTCTTTATATAACTCTTCTTATGGCTTTGAATATTGACTTGAAAAACATTGACTGCTCGGACTCAATAGTATTGGATAACCTATTGTTTTAATAAAAATTAGGGGGAATGGATCCTGCTTTCCCATCCATCTAGGCCAATTCAGTGCATATGGCATTACTTGTGGGTACAGAGAAGGCCAAATTTCAAATTTGTATCAGTGTTAAAAGAATGCAAATAAACCTTATCAGGGAATAACTTGTGCTTAGCACATTCATGCTGAATTTAGCAATGTATGCTCTACTGCACTGAAGGGGGTAATTTTGAGAGAGCTTTTTAAAATCCAACACCATATATACATAGATGTGTATATATGGTAATACAGCTCTTTACAAATATATCTTTTGGGCCTGTACTGGTTTTCTTTTATATCTGGCCTTATACCCCTATAAATAGACTTCCTTTAGTAGAGACATTCCTGACTTGCGTGGGAATAACTGATAGCAGAGTAAGGTCCTATGTGTATCGTATGTATGAAGAAGGGGTTTTTGTCTGTTTCAATTTTTACTAGACAGAAGCCACTGGACTGGCATGTCGAAGGTGTGAGGGTTTTCTTCTTTCTCACCTGTACTTTATTGCTCTAAATTGCTATGTTCAAAATGCATTTCTACAGCAATTTACTTACTTTTGAGAATAGTAATAAAAATGCTAGCTATGTTTTGCCAAAGAGAACTTAATGATAGACGCTGGCCCCAGTGACTAACTGGCAAATTGGAACAGTGAGTTTAATTCTCTGGTTTAGAAGCTTTGAGGCACTTATGTTAAAATGGCCCTATAAGTGTGCATGTTTGGTAACTTAATGCAACTTGAAAAACTCTAGTCTTCCAGGGGAGAGAAAAGCAAAATTACTTTTACTCAATTAGCTGCATCTGCTGCAGTTAAGCTTGGATGTTACCCTGGTATTTAAAAACACTACTTGGCCTAGGTGTGAGGAGGGGTTTGCAGTTCATTTTACACAGCTCTTTGTAAAGCATTTTTATGTAGTGCCGGGGAGTTTGGAAGTGTGGCAGACAAGGTGTAGTGTCTATTCATGAGTCGTGTTTTTGTGCAATTTCACAAAATCCTTTAACTTTTTATTTAAGCCCAATAGGCTGAAATTTAACTTGAAGCCTGCTTTTGGAAATGTGTGGTGGCTTGCCTGTGAGCAGTCCCACTGAAGTCACTGAATAGTAATTGAAGACATTTTCTACTTTCCTGGCAGTTCTTTGGAATAAAATGAGTTTATTTGGTCCAAGCCGTGTGCTAGGATATTATTTATTGTTGTGTGCTCGTGGACAAAAAGTGTGCTGGTCTGTGTGGGCTGCATTTCATTTGTCTGAACTGAATAGAATTCTGCCAGCTGTTTGCCCAGCAGCAAGGTCAGGCTCTACAGCTTGATATTTCTTGAGCATGAGTAACCTGATGATAACACTGAAACATTTTGTTTCGGTGTTCAGTTTTATGATCTTGAAGCATTTTACCTGTACATTGTCTCTTTGTTTTCTGTGAAGTTGAACAAAAAGGATATTCTTACCTGAGCTCCTGTCTAACAGCAGTCTCGCTGTCAACTTCTCCTTTCTAGTTGTTTAGATGGGCATTTCTCGGGCATGTTTGGAGGCACCACTGGAGTGTGTAAGTTCCTAACTGCCACATTTTCTAGTGCATCTCACAGTGCAGATGCATGCAATTAATGAGTTCTTAACTCTTAACTGTTCTAATACTGCTTCACAGACAACTACAAAAACGTTTTGAACACTAGCTCAAAAATGTGGTGTCACCAGATTTTTAAATATAAAATTGCTTTCTTTCCAGTATCTGCATCATGAACTGTGCTGGTCCTGATTATTTTGAGGTTTCTTAGTTTTTTTAGGATCGTGACCTGAAAAAGCTAGGGCAGAGAACAAATTTAACTGAATACAGACTCCATTTTTAAATGCTGCTAGAAAATAATTTTGCCATTTCACTTGGATGAGCACTAATGATAAAAATACCTCTATCCAGTTTCACTAATTAACCACTAGAGATTGTTTTATTTTGGGATTCATAAAAGGCATCTGTAACCTAGTTTAAGTGCATGTACAGAATTTAGAATAAAATGTATCTTACATTTGTGAAGGAAGGAATCTAGAATATAGGTTTGGAGTTTTCATTTGCCTGAGTTCAAGGACTTGAACCAAATTTTTTTAGCACAGCAGGGTCAGAGGTAAAAAAATACACCATATCCTCCATGATCAGACCAGTGCAAATCTGGTGTGGCATTGGCATTGCTTTCAAACTTTTACAGTCTCTTCTGCTGTAAAACCACTTCAGCGATTTGCCTGTGTTTGACCCAAGGGGTATCTGCCCTGTAAGGAGCTAGAGCTCTGTGGCTGGGGACAGGGGCGTAGAAATTGTTATCGCTCAGTGCCCCTGAGATGTTCCCTTCCTGCGTGGGAATCCTGCATCACTTAATTGAGCCAGCATTAGGATGCGTTGGACTGTGTGATAGCACACAGTAAGTGTAACAGCTTTGAGTAACCTGTCCCAAACAGGTTATTTTTTTCACTCTATATTGAGATGCTGAGCACAACGCAGATACCTTTTGACTATTTATAAGCTTTTGGTTATATGCTCTAGAGAGCATGTCATTGCTTTTTATATCTCCCTGCTCTTTTCAAGAAAATCATTTAGAACATATTAAAATGCACTAGAAATAGCAAATCATGCTACCTAGTGATAGTATTACTTCTGAGTTATACAGTCTATTTTTCTGAAAAGATGTCAAAAATGAGTCAGTTGTAGCTTCCCCCGCCCAGATATTCTATTGCCATTCCATAATGTTTTCTATTAGTTCTCTTCCTCACTACTTTGAACCCGATTCTTTTCTTGAACCATTGCAATTTGAATGCAACTGCTCTCAAGTAAGGGCGTCCTGGACCAATGTATTTTTTTTGTATTTCTGAACCAGGATTGACAGTTCACTGCAACTGGGCCTGTCAGACAAGGGAGAGGAGAGTCAGGACCAATATTTGAAGTCTGAGACCACCATAAACTTAACACATGTTTGTGGGTATACTTGCATGTTGAATATAGACATCAGTGTAATCATGGGCTTAAGCTAAAACCCCAGAACTACACCACAAGAGGCACAGGGACCCATTCTGTGGAAAAGCGGGAGCTGAGCACCCTTGATGCGTGTGTGTGTTACAAGCCCAGTTCTGCCCCATCAGGACAAAGACATGGATAACCACTGATGACTTCATGCTGTCAGAAGAGTGAAGAAGGTCAAAACTTGGTCTGCCAGTTTTCAAATGTGACAAAGTTATTTTGCTTTCCTTCTTGCTGGATTTCTTTGCATTCGTGCAAAAGCAATTAAGGATTTGGAAAGCGAGAAGATGGAATATATTAGCCTTAGCTGTATGTAAGTTCTGCAGGGATTCAGTGAAAGTATATACATTTTTGTATAAACTATATAAATACTATGTGTAAGAAAAGAAATCTAATACTGTATATTCTCATCCAAAACCAAATAATGCTATTTTTATTAATAAATGACAGTGCAGATGACTAAAATATTTAGATGGCTTGGTAGCAGCAGAAGTGTAAGCCATCAGTAACCACTAACACCTGAACCTCTCAGCATTATTTGTGATGATGGTTCCTGTCAAGTTCAATTTTGGTAGAAAAGTGAGTCTCCCCTTTGGGTTTAGTAATGGTGTCTTGACCTTTTCTCCCTTTTGTTGCCAAGGAGTGACAGGTGTCTGGAGTGGCTAAGCAATATGACAGTCAGCCTGTGCTTTGTGTCAGCTGGCATTCATTAGTGTTAAAAATCATGTGTGGTTTTGTACTACTCAGAAATGTGTTTATGCCTATGAATGCATCCTGCTTCACGGACAAGATAGGGATAGGCTATTGAGTTGCTTTACTTTCCCCTGTTTTTCTTTTAATGTTGTGAATGAATATGTAAATGCATGAAATCTAGGAAATTTCAAGATGTGACTTCCACAGTGACGTCGTTAATCCTTGTTTGCCTGCTGCAGTCTGCCTCGGTGGCACCATGCCATGCTGTGGTGGTGGGTCCAGCAGCTTTCTGCACTGGGAGCTTTGTGCAGTGCTCACCTTCAAGGTGCCACTTCCCTTAGAAAGTCCAAGTCCCTCCAACTGTCATGCATGTTGCTGTGCTTTCACCATTACTTGAATCCACAACTGGGCTGTGCTTTAATCAGACATAAATGCACACTGCCATTAAAAAGGACAGCCTGATCTTCATTTCTCCCTAGAACCATGTTCTTCTCCCCGTTCCTTGCCAAGGCACTAGTGTTTGCACAGCTGCAGGATGAGCTCTTTAAGGTTAGAGTTCAGCCGGATCATGTTCATGATGTACACAGGAGTTCTTGGACGAGAGGTAGGACCAGCTCTTCAGATAGTAGTGTAGGCTTTTGTCAGACTTAAGTGTATGTGTTATTTTAGTAAGCTAAGGTGGGAGCTTTTGTTTGTGTATCTGCAGAAAAGACAAAATTTTGGAGGTAGAGCAGGTGAAGGGTGTGAATTGGTGTTTGTGATATCACTAGTAATCTCATGGCATAACTGCTTAGGGACTGATAATCAACCAATTTTTCCCTTTTGGGCTGTCTGGGTATCTGTTACTCAAAGCCATCCCAAATGTAGAGCTGGGGAAGAGGGAAGGAAGTTGAGAAGTGGTAGTTGATCCCAAAGGCACATCTGAACACAAAACCCTTTTCCTATGTCTGTCACATGTTTTATCATGTGCGCAAAGAAGCTATGATCTCTCAAAAACTGAGAATACATTGGAGACCATAATTTTAACAGAATGTATGAACAATTACTGGATTTCATGGTGTGTGATTTGTGGTATGTGAGGGGGGAGGGTCTTTAAGAATGTGCATTAGGCCATCTGGGCAGCAAGGAGGGGCTGGCTTGTGCTAAAATACAAAGTATTCCTGCAATGGAGGAGTGATAAAATGATGGCAGTGAAAGTCCTGGCAGACTTTGCTTCTCTGGAAGCAGTTACTACTATTTTTCAAGCAGTTCCTAATTCATGCTGAGTTGAAATAAGAAGGTGGGAGCAGTAAATCTAGGGGAAGAAGAAGGAATATGTTGCCCAAAAACAGAATAGTGCTTTGAGAGATGAGAGAATTGCCATTCTCTTCAAGTTGCCTGATATTGCTGAGAAAGCATTCTAGGGAAGGTATCAGAGAAAAGCTAGAACATTTTAAAATACGGATTAGGATTGGAAATCTGTGTTTGGCTTTTGACTACATAAAAAGTTACAAGTACACCTGGCAAGCCCTCCATTCTTGGGCTTAGTGAAGAAAGGGGAGTTTATGCTGGTGGTCTGCAAAGGGTCTCTGTGGGGTTTGTAGAACCCACTTTGGGGGGTGGTGGTGGCATTTGGATAGGCACAAAGCTCTCCCCTTTTAACTTATCTCTCTTCCTGAGGAGAAGGTCTGTTGTCTCTTCAGGAATGAAGTCATTACCTTGTTTAAAAAGGGTAACACACAAAATAATGCAACTTTTAGCATGCTGGTTTTGATACTGACGTATAGTGCTGGTACCTACATGGTTTCTAATGAATGACACCTACTTATATGGCTTTCTTCTGCTTACTGTCAGGATAGCTACACTCCATGAGAACTGCTCGCAAGCATGAAGGTTTATCTACCCAAAGCTTGATTTTTACATGGATCTAGAAGTTGCATTTCCCACCCTTACTCCCCCATCCCCCCCGCCCCGCTCTGACTTCGTTCCCTATAGAGCAGGTTGTCAGATCAGTAAATGATGGTCTCCTGAGAGCTCTGCTCTTCAGAAACTCAACACAATTCCTCTGGTCACTGCCTGTCACTCTTCACATAGCTGACTGCATTGTAACCTGAGTGTTGGTGACTGACTGGTTTTTTTTGGGTGGGTTTTCATTGTGTTGACTGAGTTTGTCTTCCTACTTATTTTACTGGTGTGTTGGTGGGGAATCGTGCTCATGAAAAGTTTCCAATTCCCCCTTTAACCACACTGGTATTCACTTGAGATTCATCACTAAATTTGTTATTCCTTTCTTACGAAGAAGCAAATCTACAGGTTTTTATTGCAGCCCCAAAGCAACAGTAAATGATACAAACGCTGGGTACAATAAACTTAGCTCAGGGTTCTGCTCAGGCATTCGGGGTTGTGCTCAAGCACTTGGTTAAATTTCTCATTTGCAAGGGAAGTTGCTGCTGCATACACTTCTATAATATAAAATCTAGGAATACTCCCACATCTACTGTCACATTAAACATAATAAAGGTTGATGAAACTTTACTTAACATATTTCTCAATTTGGAGGTATAGCTGGAAGCCACTCTGGTGGGCAGGAAACGTCTGCTCTCTTCTGTTCGAACAGAAGTAATTACTATATAATTCTAGTAAACGGGGAGAAACAGACCTTCACCTGCCTGGCTTCAGTTATTTCCCCCCACCCCCCCACACTGGCATCAGTCATGGTAAACTCCTGCAGTGAGTATATATCCTGTTCCAAAAAGCAATTTTGGCAGATGACTGCCTGCTTAATGGTATACGAAGAATGATACCCTAAAAAAATGGCTTTTGTATTGCATTTAAATAGCTCCTGGTTCCATTGCAAATATGAAGTTCTCCTGGCTTTGTCTTGTGGGGTTTGGTACTGAGAACGATCTTTTCAGGTGTCATTGTAAAAATAAAATTTAAAAAATACTGTCAACTCTTGTCAGGACTTCTGGAGCTGGAGTAAGTTTTGAGGGTTGGCCACTTCCTCCACTAGGTGCCTGGGTCCTGCAGCAGTGTCATCTTTTGGAAGATGTAGGCTCATTCTAAGCCAGCACTGTTATGTGTCTGGCTCGTGTGCTGGGGGCTGCAACACCATACTGGCGATAGTCTTCCTTAGATCTTTTTTCCTTGAATTGCTACTTAAACACTAAAATACAGAATCCCTTTTTATTCCATGGCTCTGCCTCACTACTGAGTCTTTCAGCTTTGAAAAATAGTAGCAGAAGAAAAAGTAAATTTTTACATGCTGTAGAAACTATGTGAAATCACATGTTTGTTTTAGAAAAGCTGTGTAGTTGCAATTGTGCCTTGATATCAGTAAGGGAAGTGGTAATGTATCTTCTTACAGGATTTCATGTTCTATTCATTGCATTTGTTTGCAGCAATAGACAAAAAATATTCTAACTGATCAGTTATATCAGCAGAAAACCACTTAGTATGGAAAGTAAAAGCATCTTTTTACATTCCAAGTTTTTGTTTGAATATATTCTCATTAATTATCTGGTTTTACCAAACTGTTCCAGGAAGTTCCATCCACAAAAAAATCATGCAGGCTAATATAAGTGTTGTTCAACAACACTTACGTGTTGTGGAATGATGCTCTCTGCTCCATCATCTGAGACAACTGCAACTACATTGGAGAAGAATTATAAGTTTTAAGGCATTTTCTAGGAATGCACATGTAGCACTCATAGTTGTGTTTTTTTTTTTTTTCCTTCCAGTCCATGTAAGGCTCCCTTCTAAATTGAATGTGCATGTTTGTGTATGCACCACCTGAAGGTGTCTTGCTTTACCATTCATAAAAATGTTTACTGTCTGCTGTAAAGCAGAAAGGGTACCTTTATAAAAGTTGTCAGTCACAGCTGTTCCACTATGCTGGGGAAGATGAGTAGGGGAAAAAAGGGATAAAAATGTAATAGTACCAAAATGAAAACAGACTTCCAGGTTTCTCTTTAGTATTTCAAACAGCTGGAAGTCCAGCACAGTTCCATTTGAGAATTAATAGCTTAACATATTCTACTAATGGTCAGTGAGTTCTGGCTATTTCCTGACAAGCATTTTGAACTGACTCACTTGGATGCACGTGTCCCTTGATGTATTTCTCAAAGAGGAGCTATTTTTGTGTTTGCATTACTCTTGCCTAAACCTGTTTCCCAGGCTATTTTGAAATCCCCATTGTATGTACAGCAGGAGGCTGTGTAGTTGCAGTGTGTCAGACTTGGTAATTCCCAATGTTCCTCATCTTTAAAAGAAATCAGTTGCTAATGAAAATTTAAAAGGAATAGAGTAGAATAGAACACGGGTATTGCAATTAATATTTTCAGTATTTGAATTTGTGGTGGCTGCTTCCCGAAATCTGAAACAAGGATTTAATTCTTTACTGAACTTTGATATGGATAAAATCTTCTGAAAGAGTATCTGTAGCCTTGGGAAAATGAATCTGATGGAGACAAATCAATTGCCTTTGTGGTATGAATGTAAAATGTTCTCACTTGGCGCTGCTGAAAAGGAAGGGTAAAAAATTAAACCATATGACTGTTTCCTTTTTCCCTAAAATGACAAGTTCTCTTGCAGCAGCATGTCATTCGTGGTCACTTCTCCAATGTATTGATGTCCGCTTTATAATTTAGTAATACAAAGTTTAAGGTAAAATGCTGTCACTTTTAAAAGGCCAACAACAGCTTGAAGATACTGCATTTTGTTTTTTCTAGGAAATATGTGTGTGAGTGAGATGACATTGATTTAATGTTGGAAGGCAATGTTTTGTTGAAAGACCATCTTGTTGGTATTCACAAGAAAACCTGCCCTCAGTGCCAGTTGTTTTCTGTAATCACTCTTAACCTTTCCTTCGAACTGCCCCTAAGAAAATCTGCAGTGTATGCAGCTCATGCTTAGAAGCCAGAATTTCCAGCAGGGTTTGTTTACATCATTATCTTCTGCCCCAACTTCCACCTCTACCATTCAGGTCTCCTTGGCTGATTTATTGTTGAGATGACTGAGAAGACACACGCTTCCTATGGGTCAGTAAGGGTGGGAGTAGCAGTGGATCTGCTGCTGTGAAATAACAAATCTGAACTGGACTCAGATCATCTTGTTCCCATGGCCCACTTCTGTATGAAGTGTGGAATCTCCCTGTCATTTTAAAAGAAAAGGTTGGCCTTGCCTTGATTCATATTTAAATAAAATAGTTTAAGCCCCTGTCTTCAGCATCAGTGTAGGTGCCTTCTTTCTGCCTAGAGTAAGTCAAGTGGACTGAGCTTCAGTACCAATTGTAGAAAGTATTCAGAAATGTCTTTGGCAAACATTAACAGCCCAGGGTCTACACTGGAGCAAGGCTTTTGTCTAGACAAAATGGGACGGACTGAGGTAACTGTTAACTAAATACAATCCAGTTTCACTATAAGCGGGTCTTACTTTTACTTTCTGCTGAGAGCATTCCCTTACAGGTAATGAATAGATCTACTTGAGAACAAAACTCTAGCTTGAGAAGATACTGCTTAGTGAGGTGACAACTTTTAGCTTTCCCAGTCTAGAGGTTCGGTGTGGTATTTCTGGCTCCTGTGCGGGTTGGCGCTCTTTGTTGCAGAGTTAGATGCCAGCTTCGGGGCTCAACCCCCATATTTTCCTTTCCTTCCTTTCCTCCTCTTCTCTCAGTTCTGCACATGCTCGCAACAGCAGTCAGCAGTGGCTTCAGGCATCAGTCCAGTTCCAGACATAGTAGGAAAATTTCAGCTTTATAAGGACAATCTCTTCTTACCCCTTACAAGCCAGAGCAGAAAAGCTGGCGGTATGGTTGGAGTGATCTTAGTTCTGTCTTGCTCTTCCCAGTTTAAGGAGCAGCTCCATAAACAGCAAACAGTTAACTAACCCCTATGGCTCTTCTAAAGTATGTTCATCCTGTGCGACTGTCATATACTTAGTGTGTGAAGCAGCTTTCGGTTCTACTGTTAGTGTTTCTCAAAAATAATTCAAGTTTTGTTGGAGTAAGAGTCAAGTTATTTATCCGCTGGCTGACGCCCTGAAAGCAAAATGTCTAGGAAGCAATAACAAGTTTTAAAAAAAAAAAAAAGTCCTGAAACTTTACTTGCATGGGCAGTGGTTCTAGCTGTATTGCTGATGCTATTTATGTTAGGTGCCATTAATCACACTTTGGCCCTTTCTGCTGAATGTACTGAAGGCATAGCTATCATTTATTCCTAGACGTTGGTTATATCTGCGTTCTTAAAGGTTTTTGTAATGAAAAGCAATGCCTGGCTTCTAGGCTGTTGTGGTTTAGCCCCAGTCGGCAACCAAGCACCACACAGCCGCTCGCTCCCCCTCCACCTCCCCGGTGGGATGGGGGAGAGAATCAGAAGGGCAAAAGAAAACGCAGGGGTTGAGATAAAAACAGTTTAATAATGGAAATAAAAAAATAATAATAATGATAGTAATAAAATTGCAATGAAAAGGAGAGCGAGAGAGAGAGAAACAAACCCCAGGAAAAAACAAGTGATGCAACCGCTCACCACCCGCCGACCGACGCCCAGCCAGTCCCCGAGCAGCGATCGCTGTCCCCCGTCCAACTCCCCCCAGTTTATATACTGAGCATGATGTCATATGGTGTGGCATAGCCCTTTGGTCAGTTTGGATCAACTATCTTGGCTGTGCCCCCTCCCAGTTTCTCGTGCACCTGGCAGAGCATGGGAAGCTGAAAAAGAAAGTCCTTGACTAGGGTAAGCACTACTTAGCAATAACTAAAACATCAGTGTGTTATCAGCATTCTTCTCCTACTAAATCCAAAACACAGCACTATGCCAGCTACTAGGAAGAAAATTAACCCAGCTAAAACCAGGACACAGGCAAAGGTTGCAGCATGGTTTATCACATTACTCGTAAGTGCTCTTTAGGAGAGACCAGCTATATCCACAATATGTAGTTCTGTGCTCACATCTCTTCTAGGCATCTAGCAAGTCTGAGAAATTATTTTCAGGGTATTTTTAATGTAAAAAATACCTGGAATAACTTGATGGCTGTGTCGCTGCTGTCAACATAGTGATTTTAGCCTGATGGTAGGTACATGCTGCATGCAGAGGGGTGAGATGAGGTGTATGGTGCCACTATTACTAGGCTGGTGTTGGAGGGAACTGAACTTGGCATGTTTTTTTTCTGCATTATCTATAAAGAGCAGTATCTGAAGCAAGTTGTCCACAGAAGTGGAACCTGCCTTTTGCTGTAGAGGGAACAAATACTTCTTTCCAAAAGAAAGGCTGTTGAAATGTGTAGTGTGGATGACTGGGGACCAAGAACCTAGTTTGGACTAGGAAGCTGACATTTTGACAGTTAGAACATAGCCCTTGCACATTTACCCAGGCAAATTCACCATGTACAACGCTGGTGATACTCTGGTCATGGCGATTAGACTGTATGGTGGCCTCCCGATGTGTGCGCTGGCTCCCTAAAGGAACCCTGAATAGTGTCTGCTTTGCTGCAGAATGTACTCAGCTCGCTAGTCCTGTCCCTGTGCATTAACAAAATGTATTTGCTTTGATCTGGAGATGAGCTGCTGTGTATGTGACCCGGCATCCACATGGGGTAATAGTATATTCTTGGAAGGTCTTACAGGGATTCCTTTCAGATGGGTGGTTGCCCCTGGAATGCAAGCTAGGTGTCAGTCTTTTTTTCTTACTGGGATACAGCTGGCAATGATATACAGCTCTGAGTGTTCAGGTTGTTTTGACAGGAATTTGTCAGAAATCACTAAGCTGAAATCACTAAGCTGCTTAGCTTCTGATGCCACTCTCTTACTTTCTCAGGTTAACGGCTTGGAACATGAGATATAAGTGGCCACCAGTAATGTGTGGAAACTTCTCTTCCAGCTCTGATCTGGCCCCAAAGCTGTAAACTTGAATTCCAAATTTAAAAGAATACTCCTTTATATGATAGTCAGGCCCGTCTGCATTCTAGATAAAAAATTACTGGGGCTACAACAAACACCTGCAGGATGCTGCCTGCAGCACAGCTCATACTCTGTCCAGAAGTACAATAGCCACGTTAGGAAGGAGAGCAAGCTGAATCTGGGAGCAAAATACCATACTTATGTCTCAGAGCTGCCTGCCTGTCCTTCTGCCCTATTTTTAAATGTTCACCTAAAACCAATCTCTCTAGCAAAGAATATAAAAACCTAATGCACATGAATATAAGATCTTATTCCACAATGTGTTTCAGTGCACTGAAGCATTTAACCAATACTGTTCAAAACTGACAGCTGAGGAATGCCTGGAGGATGATAGATTGTCACCAGGGTGACACAGTATGCGCTGTGTGTGTATTTTTAGTTAGAATGAGTCTCTTTAGAGCCCAGGGGTCTTAAGATACACAGGCAACTTGAGAAGAAACCGTCATCCTGGCTAAACCCTATGGGAAGGCAAACACATTGTCTCGTTTGTGATAGTCTTTTATCACGTTACTCCTGGTCAGGATCAGTAGGACCTCCAAACTTCAGGAGGGTGTTTTCCAGGAGGTCATAGCTTGTGTAATGATTATGAACACAATTCAGAAGTGTTGCTTATGTCAGTAGCGTTGATGTACACATGCTCTGTGTCCATCTTTCCTATATGAAGGAAAGACATCCTTGTGCTGCAGTTGACTTTCTCTGGTTATTCTTACTGGCCTACCACAGGTGATCCTTGTTTCTTCACATCATTTATGTGTTTTCTGATATAGATAGGCTTCCCTGAAGTGATGCTGCCTGTGTTGCTTGCTTTCTCTCAGAACTTGTGTTAAGGATTTTCATGGTGTCTTGTATAATTTATTTCTATAAAATATGAGCACTGCAAATGGAAAAGTAACGATCTTTATATTCCCCTTTAGTCTTCTGCTGCAACATCACTGGAGAATTGAATGGTTAGAGCGAAGTCCCAGTTCTTTCTCGGGCTTTGTCTGTTTGGACCTGAAGACAGATTTGCAAACTGCTGGCTGGTTGGAGGGGCTCTTGTTTAAACAGGCAATTCATAGGCTTAGGGAGGGAAAGATTAGCATTCCTGCTTAAAAAAAAAAAAAGAAAAAAAAAGGGAAATCTATAATTTAAAAGATGACAATACAGTAAAATTATTGCTTAAAACAAATACAGCATAATGAATTTTTTAAGTAGGTTGTAAATGATATGTATCATATACAGTTCCCTTTTTCCTTAATCTACAATTTACAGCATGGCTTTCCTGTAGAGGTTTGTGTGGTGTGTAATACACTGTATATTCTGAAGTTTTGGTTTGAACCCGAATAACCTATATTAGACTTGATCATATGTGGGTATTAGAATGGTTTACAGTAAGTAGTAATCAATCATCATAAATGATGTATGTTGATACCAAGTTGTAACACCGCTCAGTGCCCACAGTAGTGTTCTGATTTAAAGTAACCTATTGCGGTTAAATTGAGCACATATGCATAACTGGCTGAATTTAATTTCCTGGCTGTTTACTGTTTGGTTTCATGGTACCACATAAGCTCTGAGTGCTGGAGTCTTTGAAAAATGAGGTGTCCAAAGTTTTAAGCTATTTATCTGTGTGAGACATGGTGATGTGAGGTGTAGGAGACCTTTAGAGAAAAGACTGAGAGGAAAAACCAGCTTTAAATCGCTCCAGGGAGAGCTTCAGAAAAACAGAACCCAAAACAGTACTTCTCTATTTTCAAAGCGGCATATGCAGACATAGCTGCATGACTCTCATTAAGTTCATCTGAGTCGTGCAGCTAAAGCCCCATGCAATGTTTTGAAAATGTAGGAGATAAAAATGGTCTTAAAGCAGACATCTGGGCTTCTATCCAGTTTTTGGGTGATAGCTTCTGACGCATGCCGTTAATAAAGCATCATCCATGGGCTAAATTATTAAACTATAGAACTCTTTGCAGAAGGCTTATAAGTCAGTTTTATTTAAAAAAAAAAAAACCACCACAGCATACCCAAAACAAACAAAAAAAACCACAACAACAAAAAAGCCAAAAAATTCTGTGCACTCGTTAGCAACCATTGCTAACCACAAGGCCCTTTTTCCTTTTGAAGTGTGTTAACTTTTTTCCCCTCTCATACTTTTCAATTGTCTTTTTTACTTCTTCCCAAAAGTTCTCGCAAGGTACCCATCTGAAGTCCATGTTCTGCTTCTGATTTTTCATAGTAGAGAGAAAGTGCCTTCTCTTTGCTGGTTCCTTTATCTCAGGTGAAGTTCTATGCAATACAGGTGCCAGGATGGGAAAAACACACCTTTTCAGAGGTGAAGATGCTTTGCTGGTTCCCTGTCTCTTGTATTTTGATGCTGGCAGGAAGGTAGCGATGTTAGTAACTCTTCAGAAGTTTAATATTAAAAATTCTCAATAGCAAGGAAGATGATCTAATTAACTGCTTCTATAGGTGGAGGTCTTCATGAGTGAGGTTGGTTTTGCCTTCAAATACAAACAACTAAGCTGTGTGTATTTAACGGGTTATTTTAAGAATTCCAGAAATGTAAGCAACTGAGTCATTACTATACTGTAGTCTCAAGTATGTTACCATTTCATAAGTGTTATCAGTTTGACAAGGGTTCTGTTTTGCCTTAATCTGGTATAAGTGTGGGAGGAATTGCTAAAAATGTAATAGTGAAAAGATGAGCTACTTGCTCTGCTTTTACACAGTTGTCTTCTGTGGCTTTTTGGAACACTGGAATCTAATAACTTGCCTGTAATATCTGTAGATTTGGCAAGCTGATGGCAATGCATACAGAGCAAGCTAAGAGAAATACCTCTGATGGCTATGGGCAAGTACGAACACTCTCAGCCGTGAGAAATAGCTTGCAATATGTTTGGGGGGGGGGGGGTTGTTTGTTTTTTTTTTTTTTAAAAACTAGCCAAGGTATAAATTATTTTGCAGCACTGGACTTGCTTCAAGACATATGGTTCATCTTTGTAAGACATTGGAGTTGTTGGTTATGACTCTGAATCTAGTGCTGTGTTGAGAAGAATCATTGTGCTGAATTAGAAATAACCTTGAAAGGTTTTAAAATTTCCATACAAAGCAAAACAACTTCTCCATGGGCTGCATGTTATACCTTATTTGAGAGACCTTGACACTAGTCTAATTGAAACCTGTAACCACCAATATTCTTCTTCCTCTTCTGTTAATTTTTGGGGAAAACTAACACAGTAGTTTTTAGTACGGTATCTTGTTTTAAATAGATTTAACCTGCAGATTTATCCATAAGAATGAATGTGAGCTGATTTTACAGTTCGATAGTATACATACATATGTCATACTGTGAACTCGAGGTATAAAGTGAATGCTCTTTATTTGCTATGCCAGGTGCTTTGTTCTTCATTTTTTAACCATAAGAAACTCAGAGTTCCCAATGCTCGAAAGTATTCCTATAAATTGTGTTCATATAAATTGATTTCTTCAGAGAAGCGCCTTGTTTTATGAAAAACTATCCAACAGTAGCCCTGGCAACTCCTCACTCCCTTAAATCTCTGGTTGCATCTCTAACACTGGGCAGAAGGTAAAAGCTTTTATAGAATATAATAACCTGTTTTCTCACGTGTGGTCTGTTTCTTGGTATCTGAGCTTGAAGTCTGGAAACATGTAAAATGGTTGCACTGTAGTTCCGGCGACAGGGTGGTGATTTCAGCTGAAGGTTGAAATAACTTGTGCTCTGTTTCAGCAGCATGACAAATATTTTGACCCCAAAGAGGGCATGTTGATTGTGGGGTAATTGAGATGATTAAAATCCAGCTGTTGTAGCTTTTACTTTAGAAAATATTTCCTAACTTGTCAAATCCTCTTCCCTTCAAGAAGAGACCATTCAGTAGTCTTCAAATAGGACATTGTAGTGTCTGAGCAAAAGGCACACGTGTTCATGCTAGAACCTGATGCTAATAAGACGAACAAGGTAGAGAATAGCTCCCCGGGAATGAGTGAAGGACCAAACCTTTTCAAGTCAGTCCCTTACCAAGGGACTTCCAGCCTAGCGCAGCCCCAGAAATTAGCTGTATCATACATACAGCAGTTCTGAGGCTGGGGCTTTTCTTCTGTGTTATTCTCAGCATTGGCAGGGGAAAAACCTTTGAATGACAAGATGACTGAGGCAAGTAACCATTTGCTATCTTAAAATTATCTGAAGAGCTGACACTATGGCAGAGAAAATGGATTGGATAGTGTTTCTGGGGATTAAGCAAGATTAAAAGAAAAGCTGGGTGTTAAAAGCATTAATTATATTTACTAATTTACCTGAAAAATACCTATGTTACTAAGGGTAGAAGATCAGACATGGAAATTCTGGACGTATTTCCGTAGAAGTGGTTGTACATGGCTGTATGTCATGATACATTCTCTGTTGTTAGAATTGAGCGACTGAGACAGATCGCAGTGTAAAGTGGTTTAAGGTTTCTTCTAATATTTGAGTAGTGCAAGCAAAATAATAAGCTTTTCCCCCCACCTTTCAACCTTCAGTGCTGAAATCCCCAAGCAGTGTAATGAAGGCTATTTCTGACATCCTCTTTCTCCTCATAGTCATCCAAACTACAAACAAATGTTCACTTGCCTGCCATACAGGCTTGCCTACACAAGGAAGTTACAGTGGTTTAACTGTGATGTGATTGTAAATCCACCTAAATTGGTTCCAAATGTTCTGTGAGCACTCTAAGCCTGATTTAAACTGAAATGATAGTCTGGATAGTTTGTTCTGCAGACTTAAAACCTGCATTTTAAATTAATTGAGTTGATTGTTGTGCTGCACTATGGAAGACGTAGTCTTAAATGGAACATTAAGTCACTGTCTGTTGTGATATCCTATTTGGAGTTGAAATGACTCTTTCTGAGAAAGTGCTTCTGAGTGACTGGAGGCCGGGAGAGCCACATGCAATAAGAGGGTTGTTTGTCCTTTTTTTAATTCTACATGGGCCTCCGGTGTCTTTTGAGGGAGCAATAGCTATGCTGTGTTTTTCAGTTCTTCCAGAGAGCTGACTACCAGGCTTACAGATGTGGACTGGCTTGTGTCCATATTGCTCAGTGTTAGCACCTGGAGGAATAGTAGGTTGAGTGTGTTGTGGCTCTTTGTACTTGGTCTGAGTAGACCAACTATGGGAGGTTTTTTAAAAACTTCGCAGTGCCAGAAAGAATGAGGTCTGTGTTTATAGCATTAGTGAGGTCTTGTGTTGTGGATATAGGGCAAGATAAGAGGATATTCGAGGGTACTAAGCCTGCCAAGATAGCTTAAAGGACTGCATGGGGTAAAGGTGCCAGATTTCAGACTAGGTGTGGGCCATATGCAGTGAAAGACATTTCATACCTTAAATGCTTTTGCCACTGGAGAAATCTTTTCATGCCCAGATTAAAAGACTACTTCTCTTACCTCTTAGCAGCATTGTTTAGAACAAGTATTTTTTCCTATCCTGGCCTGAAGACAACTGTATGTGATCTGGGGTGCCACTTTGTTTCAAGTACATTGATCACCAGCCCAATTCTCTAGGTAGAGCTGGTAAAAATCTGTTGTGAGCGAAGTGCTTAATTGCACTTAATATTGCTTGTTAACCAATTATTAATTGCTGGTTGAGTTGTTGAAACTTGGAGAGGCATTCCCTCAACCTTAGTGATTCACTGGAGTCCTGTTCATAATGCTCCTTCCCCTTGGTAGTCAGGTAGGTCCTAAAAAATAAACCAAGCTCCAACTGTAAAGGCTGTCAACTGCTGCACCAGCTTTCTGCCTCATGTAAAGGCTTGAGCTTGGTGTTTTCAACCTTATGTAAAACTTGTCAAAGGATGTTGTGTTGCAGGACGTTTACAGGGGCTTAAGAAACACGAAAAGCACCAAGAGATAGAGCTGTTGCAGGTTACTACATAGGCAAGACACAGGAGACTTGGAAAATCCACAAAGCTGGATATTTGAGGATACTGGGCGAGTACCTGGAAATTGCCTGGTTCATACTCTTCCCCAGGTGTTGGCATGTGCACACTGTTAAAGGCAGGCAACTAGGTGGGATGAGCCATTTGCCTGAATGGGTGCAACTGTCCTGATACTCTTATGCAGAGTGGGCATCTGCAGTTTTTCTTTCTGAAGGTTTCTGGAATTAAGATGCTCCTTCAGAGAGCTGAGCACTTTCTCCAGTAACCAAGATCTTATGAGGGCTGCTTCATGCTTCTAAGGAGAAAAGAAACGATAATGCATATGACTTGAACAGCAGTTTCCCCGTGCAACTGATTACTCTTCTTATTTCCTTAAGTATCTATGGCTGGTTGCCTTCAATTTACATGATGTGCTGTGGTGTGTTGTTTTGGTTTTTTTAAAGGTCTTAGTGTGTCTCAACTCAGCTGTTAAATTACTACTTTCTGCACCAAGGAGAACTACTTTTCTAAAGATGTATGCTGTTCTTGTCTAGAAAGCATTAGGGGGAGAACCATAACTATGATTTAGTTGGACAAATTTTCATATACTACATGGTTTCCTTAGAGAAGAATGTTTTTTGGAGCCTCTGCTGTGTTCTGAAGAGCTCACTGTCCCAAGAATTCATTAAGAGGTAGTAAATATGCATCTCATCTGCATTTCATTCATTTGGCTTGCCAAATGGAAAACATTTGTTTATCCTCTCTTGCACTCTTTAGGTGCTTTTCACACTTGAGTATAGTTCTGAAGCACAACTACTGTTGGAGGAGTAGAAGGGACTTGTACAGCAGCTAGAGTCATGCTGTTCTGTGTAGATCAAGTGAGTCACAGTATAGATGCTTTCTGTGCATATTTCCCTGCTTTGCACACTCTGCTGTATTAAAAGTTAGTAACACTCATGCCCTTTGCTGTAGTTAGTTTGAGGAAATTCCACTCAATATAAATTCACTTTGTTTCGGGGTCTTGTACAAGTAGCATTTTCACAGTTTACACGTATTTGCCTAATTTTCAGGTAACCTTGTGGTTAGTTTTCCTTTGTGGTTTTTTGTTCTATGCTGCTTAAAAGATGACAAATACATCTTCATTCTCGGAGTTACTATTTATGGTGTTGCCTACGGTCAAATGTCATTTGTAGACCTTATTCTTCTGAGTGTCACCTCAGGTGCCATCTCAGATTTTCATTGTGTGTAACCACTCAGTCTTACTGTGTTTTTATGGAACTTGGTAAAAAGCTACAGAAACCAGAGGTACATCCCTGGCCCGCATTCAGAGGCCATTTGTCATGAAGGGTTTTCCCAGCAGGCAGTTGATGGTGCAAGTTAGCTTGCTCTGGTTAAAAACTCATTTGCAAAATGCTGTGAAACTGAAACTAAGAGTGGGTTTGTAGCAAACATAGTCAGTCTGACATAGTCTCTCCTTTACTACCCAGCCTGTATGAACTTCTAGGTTTTTCTTGTCTAAGGTATTTTTCCTAGCTACTTTGAGTTTTCTTTGTACGCAGCTCTATCAGAAGATACAGTGAATGCTTTAAAGGCACACCAAGGATTTCTTTGTATGTATTGCAGTGGAAGCAAGCTAATCACTTTCCGAAAGAAATTCAAACACTATTTCTTTAGTGAGAAGTACATCAATAAGTAATCTACCAGTGAAATGATTGCATGTGCTTACAATATGCTGCGTATTTTGGCAAAAGATGTTTCAGATCTAAGTCTTTTAGCTTTTGCCAGCATGTAAAGAAATAAATTTAGACTTAAATTACCAATATTGGATGTATTTTCCACATGCAACTAGTGGCAAGGAGAGCAGGGGAGAGACCTTTTGTGCACAAGTCTTGGACCCTTTAGGGACAGAGTAGCATGCTTAAAAGCAGCTGTGTAAAAAGAAAATGGTAAGTCCTGTCTATTTTTAGATTGCCCCACTGACCAAGAAAATGGTTGTATTACTAAATAAAAATGGAACAAATGTAAGATAAGTACTAGGGAGCTTTTTAGATTGCATCGTGTGTCCTGGTAGTTTTGGGCTAGAATGTCTTCTCTGTGCTGGAATGCTAATAGAGCTGTGGCTAATGAGAATCACAGGCTGCTCCTGGGATTACCGCTGTAAAGGTTTACTCTTGTCAGTATGCCAGAAGATGAGCTGCAGTTTCTGTAGTGGTCTGGCTTTTCTGTTGCTAATTTTGCTATTTTCCTTGGGTTCCAAGCTGTCAGTAGAACTTTCGTGGTGGGTTGACCCTGGCTGGATGCCAGGTGCCCACCAAAGCTGCTCTATCACTCCCCTTCTCAGCTGGACAGGGGAAAGAAAAACATAACAAAAAGTTTGTGGGTTGAGATAAAGACAGGGAGATCACTCGGCAATTACCGTCATGGGCAAAACAGTCTCGACTTGGGGTAATCGGTTCAATTTATTACCAATCAAATCAGAGTAGGGTAATGAGAAATCAAAGCAAATCTTAAAACACCTTCCCCCCACCCCTCCCTTCTTCCTGGGCTCAACTTCACTCCCAATTTTCTCTACCTCCTGCCCCCAAGTGGCGCAGAGGGACAGGGAATGGGGGTTGCGGTCAGTTCATCACACATTGTCTCTGCTGCTTCTTCCTCCTCAGGGGAGGACTCCTCACATTCTTCCCCTGCTCCAGCATGTCTCCCTCCCACAGGAGACAGTCCTCCACGAACTTCTCCAACGTGAGTCCTTCCCATGGGCTACAGTTCTTCACGAACTGCTCCAGCATGGGTCCCTTCCACAGGGTGCAGTCCTTCAGGAGCAGACTGCTCCAGCATGGGTCCCCACAGGGTCACAAGTCCTGCCAGCAAACCTGCTCCAGCGTGGGCTCCTCTCTCNTTTTTGTGCCCCCCCCCCCCCCCCCCCCCCCAATATGTTATCCCAGAGGCACTACCACCATCACTGATTGGCTTGGCCTTGGCCAGTGGCAGGTCCATCTTGGAGCTGGCTGGCATTGGCTCTGTCAGATGTAGGGGAAGCTTCTAGCAGGTTCTCACGGAAGCCACCCTGTAGCCCCCCTGCTACCAAAACCTTGCCACACAAACCCAATACAACTTTGTATAAACTTCCTGGATAAAAGTAGCTTTAATGCAAAGGCTTACAGAGACTGAATTGTATTTCATAGGGAGGAAGTGGGGAAAACAGACTTGCAAGGGGAACCTGGCAGTTCATGTAGCCATAATAGGGAATCCTGAGGGGACTGTGGTTCCAGACCTAAAATGACCTTTCTACAGAACTGCTCCTATTACACTTAATTCAGCAGCTCTGCAGAAGGATTCCTTTATGTGGTGACAAGAAAAGCAAAATCTGTGAACCTGCGTTTATAAGTGTAACATAAGGGACTTCTGCAAATAAAAGTAAGAAGGGAAAGGATTGCAGTGAAATGTCCTGTAAAGCAGGAGCTGAACAGTGATAGTCAGGGTCTCTGTCACCATCAGCTTTATGCAGTCAGTACTGGGAATGCATTTGGTCCTTGGAAATCTTAAAATAGTTTTGATTACTGTAAGACATTGCCTGGGTTCATATCCAAGAAATAAGAATGCACAACCGTATTTTAGCTATATTAAATGAATATTCATCATCTTACCATTTTTTATCGTAGTGCCCTTTGTACTATATGCAGGTATAAGTGAATGCATTTGTATGTGGATTGGGAACTCTGCTTCATAAGTTACATATAGGCTAAATGGAAAATGCCAACTTCATAATGCTATGGGAAGAAGCAAACTAAGAGCAAAAGTAGTACCATTTTCTTAATGAATTACAACATTCTATACAGTCCTTTTTCTATTTCAATTCTATCTTCCTCCACCCTGATAACCTCTACCCCTAAAGGGTTGGTGCTTCTAGATTCAAAGAAATCTTTACTACGTGTTCCTGTGTTCTTGCGATGCCATCCCGGCGTACTGCATGAATGAGGGCTGGGTTTGGGATTTTGTTTTCTTTCAGCTGACTGGGTGTGAAAACAGGATACTATGACTTTAGAGAAACAGATTACTTGTTAGTCACTTCAGGACATGTACATACATGTATGTGACAGAAAATATGTGTCACCATAAGGCCACCTCCAGATTCAGTGGGACCAGTGTCCCGCAGATACAGCTTCACAAGAATACAGGGTCCCAATGTGAGTATTTAGATTTTTTTTTTTTGACATTTCCATTCTCCCCTTTCCAAATGCACACAACGTTGCGGGGGGGGGGGGGGGGGGGGTGTTGCATTTTGTGTGCTAATTTCTGGGGCCAGATTTGTGTTAAAGCTTCTGGTCTCTGTATGTTCTTGTTTCAGTATGAGAGGTGTTGAAGTATTTTGTTGTTACAGGTCTGCAGTGATGTGCTTTATTCAGGCTGCAGTGAGCACTAGTGTACACCGCAGGTGTGAAGAGCCTTGGTGGGTTTAGCCTCACTTTTGACTCGTGGCATTATCAGGCTTCACTCCTGGAGTGCTGTGTGTTTTGCTGCGTTTCCTTCTGCTGGTGCATTCGATACCAGACTTGTTGGCCTGTTCATCTTTTCTGTAGCCCTTTCTGTGCTTTCCTTCCCTTTCATTGCCCTTGCTTGGGTAATAGTAGGAGCATCCTTTTTTCCACAGTTCCCTAATCTTCTATTTCAAATACTGCTTTTCTTGCTTTCTGACATAATTTTTGTTACTGGATTCAAAGTGCTTAGCAAAACTTCAGGTGGATAAGTTACCTGAAACTGTTGATGTTTTCTCACCTATTAATATAAACGGTTAAACGTATGTCTTTTTTAATCCATTTATTTCAGCACTAGAGAACAAATTAAGAATAACAAATCCAAAGCAATTCTAGTACTTTATCGTTGGTTAAAGATACCACTTAGCTTCAGAAAAGCCAGCAGGTCATTTAAAACCATGTAATAGCATGTCCTTATCTTTTTATGTGAGATGTGGGTCAATTACACAGTTGTGAAAGTTGTGTCAAGACCAGTCTGGAGTGATTACATGCTGAGGAGATACTGTAAATTCTCATTAATACATGCCAAGCTATTAATAGTCATACTGTACTTCTCAGTTCCAAAGTGATGTGCTAGTACTCAAGGGCAGTTAAAGAAGTCGATTAGGCAAATCACGGTGGGGGGACGGGACCAAACCAAAAATGAACACTGTGAATTGGCTCCAACACTGCAGTCACTGCCGCTGTGTGTATAAGCACATCTTCCACATCAATGGAAACATTTCTTTACAGCTGCTCTATTTTTGATAAAGAAAGGAGCGTTACGAGAAGTGTTTGTTTTGTAAAAGAAAGCTGATGGTACTGGGAGTTTATAGCATGAGTTTCCATTGCTCAGCAGCAGACAGTGGCAGGCCTGATGTTTCCAGCTTGCTAACCAAGCAGCTGAGCCCACCTTGCTCCCCAAGCAGGAATGGGAGGAAGATGTAGCCAACAAGCTTCCTCTCAGCTGGCATCTTCCAGCCATCTCAGCCTGACTTCCAGCCAGAGCGGGATACTCTGCTGGTTTTGTAGGATAATGATGGGAGACTTCCCACGGTCATCAGTCGTGATAGTCTTGTTTTAGCTGAGGTTTCAGACCTCCTTGACTGTGCAGGAGTGCTAAAACTCTGCATCCTGATGGGGCGTGACTGAACTGTCCTGAGCCATGTTGTCTTCTCATCTGATTTTTTTTTTTAGAAAGTCAGTATGTGAGTCCTGTCACCTCTAGGGTGTTATGTATATACATGATGAGGCAATCCTAGTATAGCAATGTCAGCTTTCTTGATACTCCAGAAAACTTAAGGAAGAATGAAAAATAAACTCACAACAGAGCTGGCTCTATTTGTAAAAGGGAAATGTTTTGAGGAACTGCTAAGTTTAACCACATCTTTTGGCAAGTACATCTGCCCTTTGGCAACACGGGCCATTTCTAATCACATTATCGTAGGCTTGCTTCTGCAGCAATTAGTGTGTTGGAGAAATAGTAAGTCCCTGGAACACTTCACACCAAAAGAGCTGGAGAAATATCCTGCCCTTTCTCTGCTCGGTTTCATAAGGCTAAAAAAAAAAAAAAAGCCAGATTACGGTTCTCTGCTACATTTGTTCTAACGGGCTACATGTTCATTTTACCAGTGACTTAAATATTAAATGCATAATTTGGGACACTGATTAGATGTTCAGGTAACTCAAGGAACACAAAAAAAGAAAAACACTCCACTGTGAAGAAACAGAGTTTGCATGGCCTGCTGTTTTGTTAGGTTTTTTAAACAGATTAATCGGGGTATCAGGGCCAAATGTTGCTGGAAGAGGCAGTCTTCTCATGTCTTAATGGCTAGGTCCTTTGATGTATACTGCATAGTTATCTGCAGATGTGGTATCTTTCCACAATGCTCAAAACTCCTGGGGCAAGAAACACGATTGTTATCTAATGGTAACCAGTGAGAAAAAACAGAGGTTTGCTAATTCTTGTTTAATTTTAAGTCTTCAGAATTATTCTGAGGATTTAAACTGTAAGAATTGCTAGTCTGTGTAACTGCAGGATGATGCTTCTCTTGCCCCTCATGCCCCCTCTCCCTTCTGTTCTGCTCTGTGCTTGCCTCTCCTGTTGAATGTTACCTGTGCTTTGGAGGAAGGATGTTGGCAGTTGATCAGTTAGAGAAGAGGAGCACAGGAACAACACGTATAAGGAAGAAATCAAATGTTCTGGATGTGCCTCTTCAATAAGCAGAGAAAGATGAAGCTGATAAAACTGTGCTCTTTAGTATGCTGAAATATAAACTGTGTATCTGTAGTCAGCAATAGAAGAAATAACAGCTGTTCAGGCTTATTTAATAAATTAGTGTTTAAAGCCAGGAAATCTCTATTGTATTGGTTGCTTTGATATCTATTTATCTGACCGAGCTTTGCAGTAAATGCATAGAGTTTTTTTAATGAGACAAGAACAGCATGACGCTTTAAAAATAATTCTTAACACTGGCAGAGAACACTGGAGATGATTTTTAAGCTTAAATGGGCACTTGTTTGGGGTGCACAGGCCTAGAGCAAATGCTTTTCAATTGAAAAATATCGATCTGTTTTCAGCAGAGAGTTAATAAACAGTGGGGGGAATAAAAGGAGCAAGGGAAATATTCCTTGGCAAATCAAGTGAGTCTCAGGCAGCCATGTCTACCCTGTCAAATCTTATTAATAAGGCTCTTTACCTATATTATAAAATTGATGCTATATGTTCTCTAATGAAGGGATTATTTTGAGACTGTGTGCATTTGGGCAGGAAGAGAGACAGACATATGTAACAAGAGGGTTTTAATCAGTATACAGTATTAATGAACTGCACAGGAGACACAAACCTGCTTTATTAGGCAAACTGTAAATGAGCCTATTTGGTAAGAACATGCAAAATGTGTGTGTGCTGAGAGAGGATATTTTGAGAATTTAACTCATTTCTGAATAGTAAAGGCATCCAGTCTGTCTATAATTGGTGCCTGTGGCAATTGTTGATACCCTGACTACATTAGCTTTCTGTGCCCTTTAGCAGAATTGGGAAAACATTTCTAGTACTCGTTAAGCTGTCTATTATCAAGACATCATAAATATACACATTTAGAATAGATGATTTGCTATCCCAGTGCCTTAGAGCACTTAAATAAATTAGTTCCTGCTATTTCAGGCATTAATGTTGTGGTAATTATACATGAAGCAATAATGCAATTAAAATTGCCTTCCAACTTGCTCAAGTGGGAATATTTCTTGAAAATAATACTTGATCTTTTCTCAAAATATACTCTAGAGCAGGTGGATGGGCTGTGTGGCTCAAAACAACAGCATGGGATTTCTTTACCTCGAGATCCTCAGTTTGCCTGAAGCTCAAGTCAATATTAACCAAGTATTACCATCTTTTGGCTTTTGTTAACCTCTGGAAGGAGGCACCAGTCTGATTTCCCCCACCACCACCACCTCTGGTGGCAAAGTGCCCACATCACAGCTGGCATGAAGTGCTTCAGCAGTGGGGTTTCTTATTTAAAGAATGCGGCCACACTTCAAGGCAGGAAACATGGG
>VYZW01018398.1:26301-38542 GCA_013401315.1 Balaeniceps rex | reverse complement strand
AATTGTGGTAACTAGTGATTCTAGTCCTGCCTAAGAGACATCTTCTAGCAGTAAGTGTCAATGGTTTATTATACGGTATGGAAAAAGTGTATAACCTCTCACCATTTTAAAGAAAAAATCAAACATGATCATCAGGATTATGGAGACGGTCTCTTAGTCTTTTTTAAAAATTCTATTAAATCTATGTTTTCTTAATAAACTACACTCATTTTCTTACTGTGCCAAGTGTCATGCATGAAGGCTTCCCCAAACCCTCTGCACATGTAGAGCAAATATAGCTCAAAGCAGCAGTAATACAAACGCTTCTGATACTAAATAGCTCATTTTCCTCAGCTCTTGTCTACTAGAACTTCACTTCTGGGAAGTATCCTTAGAAAGATCACTGGTTTTCCTCATTCAGAACCAGGTTAAAACTCCCTCCCTTCATCTCCTCTTCCCCAAAGAAGAGATCAGTTATAGCCCTGATAAGTTTCCCAACCTGATTCATCATACAGCTGCAGGAGGGGTTTAACTGATCAAGGAGTGGTACGTTCAGAAAATGGGACCACTTCCTTTAGCAGCAGCAGTTTGAACTGATCATCAAAGTATGGTGTTAGCCTTTAGAGACAGTTCAGTGTTGATCAGCTGAAACTTTAAAAATCAGCACTGAGTGACTGACCCATTCTCTAGAAGGCACCTGCCTAGCTGCTTCTCTCTCTCCTCTCTCTTCCTAACATTATTTTTTTCCCCAATTGCATGTGACCAACAGTGGTATTTTTGACTTCCACTATCTGATACTATATGCAGCTGTATTTCTTGCACACTGAACAAATATGCTTGTTCCGTTCCTAAACCAAGTAAGAGGATTTAGCAAAAAATCTCTCAGCCAGTATGGTTTCAAAATAAAGGCAAGGAAAAAAAACAACCCCCCAAATGACTAAAACCCAAGTTGGCAGTATGTACTCCAGTGTACCTGTGGGGAAGTGAATAGTCTGCTGTCTCCAGTGTGAGACAGTGAAGATTCCTTGACTGGCAGAGTGTTCTCCTGCTGAGGCAGAGACACTAAGAGCAGAAAGAGACAAAATGAGAGAAGCCAAGTGCCTTTTAGTTAAACCAGTATGAATCTGCACATTAGGCAAACATGGATCTATACTTACTGAAAGATGTATTAAAACAGGAAGCAACTTTGAAACACACTCAGAAAGCATGGGGGAATGGAACTCATGAAACACTGAGTGCGCTTGCACCTACTGGGGAGACATAGCTTTGTACTTCCCAGAATTTGTTTCCCAGTGCTTAAATAAATGGAAATAGAACTTTTTCCCCAGTATGCTTATAGCCGCTCCACAGGACGTTAAATGAGGGAATATTACAAACTGCAGTATAACCCCTGATAATGTGAATCACACATTTAACAATAAAGCCTACCACGTATCAGACACACATGCACACACAGTTTGCCTCGCCAGCTTATTAGCAGGCAATTGCCTTGTTGCAGTGTACATTCATACATCACACAGTGCCTTTTACAGGACAATCATCATCATCCCAATACTATTCATGGGGAAATGCAGAAGTGTGGCATAACTATAAACAGATTTTCAGTTTCACAGCCTGTTCTGTATGTGCTGGACTGCTCTGTGTGGCCTCAGATATTCCAGCCCATGCCTACTGGAATTCAGCTAGGAAGTAATGCAGGCTAGGGACTGTTATGCCAAATTTGTGTGTGAAGATGAGCGATCCCACTCTAGCTCCTGTTACAGCAATGCATGCACGCACAGGACCTTGAGGTTCAGTTGCCCAGACCCTTGTAGTGCTTCCAGCATTTTCGCAAACCTACTCCCTGACTCTGAATTTCTCACCTTTTGCCCTTTTGTAGCGGTTTATTGTTTCCAGGAGACCAGGTGAAACATTCATACAGACTTCCTCCAGCACCTCTACATTGTTTTCAGTTAAAAGGCCCCGTTTTTCCAATAAAATCAGCAATTCCAGAGCAGACTGACAGCCAAAAGGAGACAGTAAAACATAGTCATTGTTCCTTAGAACTCAAAACCTGTCTCAGCCCTGTCTGCCTCAATCCATCACATTATTATCTGCTTTGCTTCCTACCAACAAGGTCCAAACAGACAATTTTACATCACTGTGGGAGGTGGAAATGTTGCTCCATGGAAAGCTACTGGTTGCATTATTATTTGGTATGGTCTTGTTTAAACAGATTCACCCAAACCATATTAATGACTCTTGGCTTCGAGAAGGCTTTATTGCTGTGAAATGGTACCAATGACATATGGACATGAACCTCCTTTGCACATGGCTCAAGCAGGGCGAAGATTTATTTTATGATGTAATGCAAGACTGTGGACTGTCAGTGACTGACCTTGGCACAAAGCACCAAATTCCACATTTACCTGTCAACAGCTTCCTCCTTGCTAACCCTATAAATAATGACCAGCCTAGTTGCAATTATGCCCTATTCTGCAAAATACTTTTCTCTTCACACTTTTCCCCCCTATTTCCCCCCCCCTTCTTCCCTTCCCACAATATACATATTTGGCTCTCTCCTCACATACAAGAGTTTTCCGTCGCTTTGGAAGACAGTTTTGCAGGAGGAATACGATATCCTTCAACATCTCATTAGTAATGTTCTCTGACAATTCGTATAGCATCTGCCTGTAACAGAGATCCAGTGAGATAAAAGGAGAACAGAAGACAGTGTAGAAACTAAAAGCAATCTGAGAATTTAAAAATAGAAACATTATGGCACAGATGGCAGTAATGGAGAGAACAGAATCCCACTGCAAGCTCACCTGTATGGAGACACTCTTCCCTTCTTATGCAGACATCCTTGCACTTTCTCCTGGGTATAACCAAGTTTCCTGAGCAAGGAGTGACATTTAATTCTGTACAAGAGTTCAGCTAGTATGAAAGTATCTTCCTCATTCAGATATTCTTCAGCCATGAGAAGCTGAAAGATGTCCACTGCTGACTTCACACTTTCTAGTTTTTTGAAGGGGAGCAAGTCAGTACAGAGAAATTTTAAAGCTGCTACGTCTTCAGGCACCAGATTTTCATCAATGAACAGAAGCTGCTGACGGAACTTCAAGCTGCCATCATCCTCCATGTTGCTGGAACCAACAGTCTGCCTGAAAGTGAAAGCAAATGCTAGTAACACTTGAATCTTCAATACAACAATCCTTGTGGTAAGATTTCATCTAACAGCTGTTTGGAAGCCCTGAGTTCTCTTCAGAAGAGGAGTCTCCTTTTAAATAAATTTGAAACTTAATTCCTTCTCCAAACACAAGACTACAACAAAGACCAGATGTGGCAGAAGCTCTGAACAACCCAGTCTAAATTTGAAATTAGGCCTGCTCTGAGCAGAAAACTGGGCTAGATGACCTCAAGAGGTCCCTAAGTTGTTCTGTTTCTTTCAGAAACATCTTCCACATTCAGATCTTTGCTTCTCTCCATTGTAGATGGAAAGAGTCCCTGCAGCTCTCAGCGGAGAGAGCACAGTGGTTCACACATATTCCTTGATCTGCAGTCCAAGGGCTCATTCTTCTCTGGCTGTAGCAGGGAGGTGTTCCTCTGTTACAAGCCTGGCACTCTGCTACAAGCTGAAGCTGTGGAATATCCATCCACTCCCAGTCATATCTTGCTTCCAGACTGTGTTTCACATTTGGCATAGGAAAACCCTAAAGCCTCCCTTATAAGTAAATGTCAACTAAAATGCAATAGCGCTCAGCACTCAGTCTAAATAGGCTCTGCACAAGCAACTCAATCTTACTCAAGTTTAATAGAGACTAATCACCCTTCCACTACACCAACTTCTACCATGTAGCCTAGGCAGTTCTTTTCTGCCTGTGGAAGGTTATACAGGTAAAAAGGTGCTTCAGTGCCTTCTGCCCAAATGGGCAGGTAGGTCTTTCATCTTTTGTTTAGAGCAGCTGGAAGCAGCAAAGCTTTCTACATGAGGGAGCACAAGAAAAAATCAGGGAAGTGGAGTAGGGACAGAACCTCTGAATCCGAAGCCTTTGAAGCATCTGGGAGGACAGCTCAGCAGATAAATCACAGAGGATGTCATAGCACATGAGGGCACAGAGAAGAGACTGTTGCGTTTTTGTGTTCAGAGGCAGACAGAAAATATAATCCCCAAGTCCAGATACCCAGTTAGGAAATGAGGTTTGACAGAACCCAGGAATCCTGAATCGTGTCCTGTCCCTAAGTCACAAGTCAGAGCCTGTGCCAAAAAAAAGGTCAGACTGCTTTTTCCTGTATTCAAACTTACTCTCCCATAGCTTAATAACTGTTCTTCACACTCCTCCTCTCCTCATATGAAATCCCATGTGTTGTGACACCCTCTTCACTTAAACTATCAAAAAGGTTCAAATCTCAGCCTGTTGTCTACGCATAGAAATTACATCACTTCACAGTAAATCAGACTTTAAATTCATTTAGCTAAAAGGTACTTTAAAACCCTATCTAGATGCTTTAATCAACTAAATTTAGCAGAATAACTTAGGTTCAACTGATTCCTGCTTCAACTAACAAGCGTATATAATCCAGTTTCAAACTGAACTATGACAATTCAGAATTTTAGAGACAATGATTTCAACTGAATGACTTAAAAATCATCGCTTTAGGAGAACAGGGGCAAGTTGTATGTACATAGTCATTTCATCAGCAAATCAAACTGAAGCAAGATCCAGCACAAATTCCTTCATCTACCTTTAAAACAGTTTTCAAGTCTGTGTCGCTGCCATTCTTGGGAAGCTTTTTTCACTCCAAACATTTGCTGCTTGAGTTCGGAATACCCTCAAGGCCTCTCAACGCGTGCTGCATCTACTAGCGGTCTGTACTCTCCGGCAGCCCAGAGGCAGCTGCACAATACCGGAAGGAAGAAGCGGGATTTAGGTACGGACGCGGGAGCTGAAGCCTTCCTTCGTTCCCTCTCCAGTTCAGTCTCCCCTTTCTTACCTCTTAGATAAATTCCGACCCCGTCCCCTCTCCCGTCAGCTACTCTGGTGGCGGTGCGCAGCGCTTCCCGGTTTATTTCCCGGCCAGCCGCGGGCCGGCGGTGCGTGCATAAGTGCTGAGTCACGACCCCGGGCCTCCCTGCGGGGAGGGCGCGGAGCCCCGCGTCCTGCCGAAGCCAGGAACGGCCGCGCTGCCAGCCCGACGCCGTGCAGGAAAGAGGCGGCATCTCCGGTAGCGGGGGCGGAAAGCGGGACAAAGTGGATCGGGGAAAGGAGTTGGGGGCACGTCCGCGGAGCGCGACACCGGTGCCAGGGGGCAGGCAGGCTCTCACGAAGCGCGGCGGCCCCCCGCGCGGATCGGCTGAGCGCCGGGAAGCGGCCGCGTGGGGCCGCCCTTCCCCTACGTCCGAGCCCGGGCCGGGGCCCTCCCAGCACTCGGCCTCAGGGCTTGTGAACCGCCCGGCCCCCCGACCGAGGAACTTCGCTAGTCAGTCAGAAAAAAAAAAAAACAACCGACAGCGCTTCCAGGACGAAATACAAGAAGTGACCAGTAACTCTCTTTGCTTTTGCTGTCAAGCCATTTTAAAGCAGGCTACATCGCAAAAAAGCCCCGAACATTTTTGGCAGATTTCTTTTCACTGACAAGAAGCTTGAGAGTAGTGCTTGTGGGAGAGGGCTTCAATGCCGGTTTTATGCGGGTCTGTCCCCTCCACACCCCTGCTACAGTAAGGCGAGAAAGAGGAAGGTGAGCAGGCTGTACCCAGTGCAGGCTCCTCGGGGCTTTCAGCATCTCCGGTGACACCTGTATCCCCCCCACCTTCGGGTCCGTGGAGCCAGAATGGGACGAGTCTCCTTGCTTATGCCAAAGAGCTGCTGTCCACCACACAAGCAATGGCCAAGTTACCTGCTGAAACCTTTATTCGGTCAGCTCATTTTTATAGAGCTGTAGAACTTCCCAGTCAAATTTAACAAGCCTTAGCGGTCTAGAAGATGAGTCAATCAGGAATTTCAAGAGTTATTCTGTGGTCTGGAGGGAGACACGGTCAATCAGCCTGACTGCATGCAGAAATTTTCTTCAGAAAATCAGCTTGAAATCCAGCATTTATTTAGTAATAGTAATTTAGTAGTAGTATAACGGCACCAAGATTTTACTAAATCATGCTATTTTAGTAATGGCACTGATTCAAATCACATTTTTATGACGTTTCTACAAAACACTGAAAATACACTCTCAGAGTAACACAAATTTGAAAACATGGCATGTACAGAAAGGCACAATCCACAAAACCAGAATTCCTAGAAGACTTGCAATGTCTTACTGATTCTAATACAGAAGCTAAAAAAAGACACTCTCCAAAAACAGCCACAGAAAAGCTGTCAAATAATTCAGTACAGGAGATACAGTTTAAATGGAACATAGTCAGATACACAGCAGATCATCCACACAGATGGCAGCTTCTTCTCAGCAACATCGTCCTGCATGTCAGAAATGTAAAACTCTGGATATCAGAATTCTCAGAAACTGTCACAAAAAGCTTCTCTGACTCAGGTATCTCTAACAGGAGTCACTTCTTATGCGGAGTTGAAAGATCAGTCATACAGCACGCTCCATCTACAACTGTTAGCACCGTAACCTCGTCTTGAGCTTAACTTCTGAATAATGAGTTGGCAACCACTGTAAGACACAAGTATGTAACAGAACAAAGTAAACTGGATTTATGGCTCAGTCACGTCAATGTAGGTGGCTGAGAAAAATCATGCAACTTAAGTCTGGTGCAAAACACCACAGAATCTCCTACCTCAGGGGTACACCTTCTAAGCCACTGAAAGGCATCATCTATATTCTGCCAATTCTCTTTTCCCTCTTCCATATATAGAGCATATACAGAAGTACAACAAATGTCTGTTTCAGTTATCAGAAAGCAAAACTGAAATTCAGTGCCCTGGACCAGTGAGTCTGACAGCCTTGTTCCAAGCACTGACAATGCAGGAGCAGAGGAGGAGTAGCTTGTTTTACCTTGTTCAACAGCAGGTTCTGAAAACTAGACATTTTGGCAGTCTGTGACCATGAGATTTCACCAGCACACCACTTTTTATGTTCCTCTGCTAACACCCTAAACTTAAGATGGATCCAGAATTTCTTTTCTCCCTTTTCTTCTGGCTACTGAATGGAAGTTTGATATCATTCAACCACTCTATCTGCAATACACGTACAACTTGACGCAACCCAGGCCCTGCATCAAGGCTTTCAAGGCTCAAATTTTTAGGTGCACAGTACAGCAAGAACAGACAGTCCCTATCACATATATGGAGGGACACAAAAAGCTGTGAGAGAAGTGACAGACAACTACTGGCATCTCAAAATTCCCGTTTGTTAATAAATACTGACTTCAGTCCTACTCTTCATTATGCAGCAAGTACAGAGAATCAATCTACCCACATGCCACTCTTGAAAGAGGTGTCAAGGCAATAAATACTGCTTAGATAAATGATTACAGAATGAGTACTGCCATGGTTTAAGAATCTACTGAGGGTCAAGACATCAGCGTAGAAAATCAGTATCTGATATCCACAAATGCTGCACAATACATGACATGTCCTCACAACTCTTTGGTCATTAGAAGGCTGTGATCACTTCTGACCCAAGCATCCAGACACAAATAGACTCCGTTCCTTTTTCACTGCAAGGGTTGTTTACAGGAGCCTCTACAGTTTTCAAAACAGCGTTTCTTTGTCATTTCTTAAGGAAGGGGACAAGGACTTTACTTCCTGTGTCATGCACTAAGGTGAAGAACATGTACACTTCGTAACCTCCAAACCTATATTATCACAATCAGAAACAGATATATCCTATTGCTAATATTTTAAGTAAATAGATGTATTTAGCATCACTCAAAAAACCCCAAAACAACCAACCCACAAAACCCCACCACATCATTAGATCCTGTAAGGATAGCCACTATTATTCTTACTTCCTTTCTCCCTTTTCTCCTGTTTTCTTCTTGCTCCTTCCAATATTGATGCTGTATTTCTCCTCCAAATCTTCTTTTCCCTACTTGTTCTTCTCTTGGTTCTCCCTACCATTCCCCTTCTTGTTCCTGCTTGAAATTTCTGTATTTCTTTCCCTCATCTCTCTGCCTCCTTGGTTCCATTCTCCCTGCTTTTGGTTGTCTATAAGGCAGCAGAAGTGCTCATCACATGCAAAAGCTAGTAAGGGAAATGGGAAAAAGCGAAGTTAATTTGTGAGAGAAATCACATTTATTAACATCACATACATATATATGATAACTAGGAATCACATCTTATTTCTACAACCACAGGAAACATTATTTGTTTCACACCATTTACTTCATTTACCAGCCACTACAGGAAGTAACTTCTAAGATTCCAAATCTGTCATTTTATAATCCTTCTCTTACCCCATGGAACATGAGCAAGGTAGCGTTTCAAAATTACACTTGTGCTTTATTTTACTGTAAGATAGTTATTAAATATTCAGGGTTAGAAATGAATGCTATTTTTATTACCTATCACATATAATACAGACCCTTCTGTTGATGCAATGCAGTCAGTTCTCTACTTGAGTGTGTGGAATACGTATGAATGTAATTTTAAGATGCAAAGTATTTTTAAAGCCAGAAGCAATATGGCACTAGTTTAAGAAAAAGACCAGTTCAATGGCCCTTTCTTAGAAAACAGTAAACTGAAAGGAAGACCTGCCCCCTCTCCCTGCCCTGCTACGATGCACTTTATTTCCACACCTGTAACATCATGAAATTTGATTTAGTATTTTTACTTTAACGCTCATAGAGAACAAGATTTTAGAGGATGTCTGAATTTTGCAAAATATTATTTTCTATTTTCCCTCTTATGCCTGTGCCTACATAAAATTACAGTAACACAAATAACACATGTACCCATAATTTAACATAAAATTTTGGGTTGCATTTCCCAACTCAAAGCTATTAACAAGTTTTCATATACTTTTATTAAAGAGGACACTATAGCTTATGAAGTGGAAAGAGAAAAGTATGGAATGCAAAGCTTTTTAGAGTTAACATGCAAATAAAACAATACAAAATTAAAAAAAGATAATGAGTGAAGATTTAATCACAATGATGTAAAATGTACTTTGTGAATTATACAAAATGGTACATTACTATAAATAAATATATATTTTAATCTTAACATTTCATATGGATAAAGACTATAAAGTAAAACTTGTTCAGTGGGTTTCTCCTCTTGGTATGCTCTTAACAATCCTCATCAATCAGCAGTTTAGGAACCTCTTAAACCAGGAAGAGGCTGGGTCTACATCACATAACAAGGAAGGACTCCTGAGCACTTTTTAGACTTTGATATCTACTCTTTGCCAAATAAAAGTGATTTTTACTTTCAATTATAGAAGCTACTTGAAAACTCATTTGCTTTTTTTCCTGAATGAAACTTAAGAAGCCTGGTTTAAAAAAAAAAAGTTAATAAAAATGATGTCAATCCAACACCTAAGAAGTACAACATAATATTGAGGAATAAAAAAGTCACTGCTACCAGAGTAAGTTCACTGGCCAAGCCCTCCTAATTATTATCAATATACTAATGTATACTGATAGTATACAATGTATAGTATCAATAGGCTAGCTGCCTGTTAGACTTGGTCTACAATGAAAAGCATCGTTGGTGAAGTTATATATGTAAGCACACCTGCTTTTTGCTCAAATCAAATGCAGCTACGCTAGCAAAAAAAAAAAAAAATCTTTTTGCAGTATATTTGCTCAATGAACTAGCATACCCTGTATTAGCAAAAACCCCTTTCCTTTCTGCTTGCATGAAACACATGCCAGAAGGATGTATGGTGTAACAATACCAGAAACCAAACAAGGCATGCCAAGGCCTTGCATTTTTTTCCTGGACAGGAAACTGTATTAGGAGTATTAAAAGTTTGCAAGTGGCCTATTTGCAAGGGGGAGGGAAGAGAATGCCATAAATTCAGTGACAATAAATGTTAATACAACTCAGTCAGGTTATACTGTTAAGCAGGTTAACTGAACTCTTCATGTTAGGCATCTGCTCCACTGCAGAAAAATTTCTGTATTTAGGGCAATTTTCACTCGTCTTTTTCAGAAGAACAAGAGCAAATTGGAAAAAAAAAATCAATTAATAAAGACATCATTTTTCATAAGCAAAAGCAGTCAGGGTGGGGTGTTTAATTTAATTCAGTCTTAAAAGCCAGTGGCTGCTACACGACATTTAGGTTCAAATATGATGAAGTGTACTTTTACAAGTATGCCTGATGCAACAAGTGTGAATCATGTTTCAGCCTCCACAAAACATCTGCCAAAATCCCACTTTTTTTTAACTGTGTTGTAGGTTACTGTAAAACCCTGCCACATATAAACTCATTTTTGCATCAGCAGAAAACATAGTTAGCCCAAAACATGGCAGATGGTCTCATGTATTGACACATAACCCTTCTGTGCTGTGGACAGTACTGACAACACAGGGTTCTGGGTGAATCACAATCTCTAATGCAGCGGGCAGATGGAATCCAAATTATTTAAAAGACCATCTCTCTCCTCCTTCTGTTTTGCTAGTCTGTGGAGGCATGCAAGCCAGAGCTTGTTAATGAAGAACTGGCGTTGCTGGGTAGCCATTCTTTCCTGACACATTTTCCATTATTAGGTGTTGGGGAAAGCACCCAGTGAATTTCAGTGGTTTGCACTGGCTTGTATTTGTTTTAAACATCAACAGAAGAACCTAGATCAGTGCACTCCTAATAGGTATGCTAAAAACCAATCAATAAAACCACAAAACCCTGGAAAACCCAACCGCTATACAGTTTAGAGCTCTTTCCACCCTGTTTACCTGGTGTACTTGGTTGTAAGATCTGCTGCAGTGCTATATGACAGCTGCCATTCTCATCCAAGCTTTCAGAGCCTTCTGTATTAAAATATAAAATCAAGTGCCTTAACACACCAAAATGCTTCTAAATCCCTGGGTTTGGAATCAGAGAATCATTTGGTTGGGAAAGACCTTTGAGGTCATCGAGTCCAGCTGTACCTGTCCACTACTAAACCACGTCCCTAAGCACTTAGTCTACCTGACTTTTTAATATCTCCAGGGATGGGGACTCGACCACTTCCCTGGGCAGCCTGTTCCAATATTTGACAACCCTTTCCGTGAAGAAGTTTTTCCTGATATCTAATCTAAACCTCCCCTTGCGCTACTTGAGGCCGTTTCCTCTTGTCCTATCACTTGCTACTTGGGAGAAGAGACCAACACCCACCTCGCTACAAACCTCCTTTCAGGTAGTTGTAGAGGGCAGTAAGGTCGCCCCTCAGCCTCCTCTTCTCCAGCCTAAACAACCCCAGGTCCCTCAGCCACTCCTCATAAGACTTGTGCTCCAGACCCTTCACCAGCTTCGTTGCCCTTCTCTGGACACACTCCAGCAACTCCATATCCTTCTTTTACTGAGGGGCCCAAAACTGAACACAGGTACTCAAGGTGTGGAAGCAACAGGCACTTTACATATAGATGCAATAACAATGCATAAAGTAAAATATGTGTGAAACTGTCTGGATCATAGTAAATGTTTCTTGTTAGCCACTTTAGACATGTCCTTTCCAACAGCAGTTAAGTGGAAGAAAGAAAAAGTTTCTTCCTCAGTGTGTGCTGGAGCAGAATTGAGTATTGTTGGCTTGGGTCAGTGGTCTTATTCCATTCATAGACTTTTCTGTTCAGTTCCGTATGAATATCTAATATGGAGAGTCTCCTGCAGCAACAAAAGTAAAAGCCTTCTATTAGAGAATGAAGCAAGACACCATTTCAGAATCCACAAGAGAGAAGACAACTTCAGACTCATGAAGGAGGAAGTTTCAAATTTCAGTCTTTATTGCAGAGATTACACCTCTAAAACCCAAGGCTGAATATGCATTTTGGAGACAAATCTGTTATAACCCAAATCACTGTTGTGATATTGGTTATGCTGACATGGTGATCTGTGATTTCATTACAAGGTTTTAGGGTTTGTAAAAGGGTACTAAATGTTAACCCTGCAACTACCCTGAAAAACAGTTGCTAGCTCCCTGGTAGATCAACTGTACAAAGAAAACCTGTTTTGGTAAGTTACACATCCAAACAGATCTGATTTTTACTCAGATTCCTTTTTTCTGATAGTTTTAAATTCAAGATTACAAATTGGCAATCTAGTGGCTCCCTGAGCGGAGGGTTAATTAGGTCTAAAGAAAGGACAAAATCCTTCTCTCTCAACTGCCTTTTCCCTGAACTTAGGC
>VYZW01018398.1:13439-24013 GCA_013401315.1 Balaeniceps rex | reverse complement strand
CAGAAGATGCTCTGAGGACTTCCACGGCTGACCAATACGCAAATGAAGCTGTCACAATTTCTGTGCTTCTGCAACCTTGCAACTTCAAGCAGTGTTTGATTCATGGTGCTCATATTTAAATATCTGTGACAATGAATGTCATAGCCTAAGCCTCTGAAGGTCTCTTCCAACACATCTGAAAAAAGCAAGATGTAATTAAATTACAGCACATCAAGGCTCAATCTCAACTATCTTGAATTACAGTATTTATAGTATTTCGCTATTGGAAATAAGACGTTTACTTCATCACAATAATTAAAAAATTGGGAGTACTTGATGTTGATCACAGTACACTACATACTACTGCTATATGCATGTTGTCTTTTAACAGGAGTTATGTACTTCATGACAGCAAAGACACTATTATTTGGCACGTGATCTGTTCCAAATTCCACAGACACTTGCATGCTTTTAATTTAGAGCCAGCATCCCAAGTTCCTAGGACTTAAAGTATCAGGCAAGAGAAAACATTAGAAAATGCTTCACACAGAACATTCTTGAAATGGTAAGGAGTGATCTGGATAGCATGGGAAGTCTGTTTCATCTTTTAACTTGTCCAAATTACTCTGAATGTTTATTATAGATATACAGAACTGCATAGGAAACACAGAGACTCCCTTTAATCAGTCAAAAAGGAACCTACTGCAGTCATTTATGCTTCCTATTCTATAAAACAGACTTTAAGTGACGAGTTCCAGGTGGAGAATGGACACTGCAGTCTTAACAGTGACAGAATGGCATTTTCAGGGTGGGAAAAAAAAAAAGCTGAACAGTGAATCCTTTCAAATGTGTTAGAAATTAAAACTGTAGACAGCCAAAAATCAAGATTTAACTCTATTGTATTTGCATTAACCTGTGCTGCAGGAAAATGTGCTATGCTCTGAATAACTACTTTGGATGTTTATTAATATGGGAGTGAAACCAGATACATGGTTAAAACCGCAGGTATTTTTAAGTGTTCAGAGAACCACAAGTTAGTACTATGACTCATACCTGTAGCATCGTACCTTTAGTATAAACCACATATAATTTCCCATACACAATTTCTGATATGACAGGAAATATCAAGTGCCATGTTTATGTAAAATGCCTTACAGACACAGGAAGCTAGACTGTTCCTTGACTTCAAATGTTTAACAATCCCTAATTAGCAGAGGCTGTTTCAGAGGTAACTAGCAGCAAAGCAGGAGTTCTGCTATCACACTGTTCTTCTCAAAAAGCCCATAGTGAAAACAGGGAACAGAACTCATAACTTTCCTCAGCAAAATACAGGGTAGATACAAACTCTATACTATAGTGACGTGATAAACAGGAACTAGAGTTGCATTCCAGTTCTGTTGATTAAATTTTGTAAAATAATTCAAAAACTTTCCGGACACTTTTTAATTTGGAAATAGAAAGGAAAATCCCCTCTATTTTAGGCAATAAAACATGCTCTCAAAATTCAGGTGGAAGATTCGGTATTAATACCATTTGGCAGTCGTATACTCGATGAAGCACTTCATCCATTAGAGGGCAGTAGTACATATGCAAAACGAGAGTGCTTTTCCTATAATTTACTTATCTCACTAGCATATACACATACACACAAAGATACAAAACTTAGCATCACCTTAGACCATACACACACTCTAAGTGTCACAATTAAAAAAAATTAAACCCAACAAACTTAGAGCTGATACCTTAGTTTAACAACGAAATCAGAAATTACACATGGTAAGCTTTGGATACAGCAAGACAAAACACAGCATTACATGATGTGACCTGAGATCAGAAAACATCTGTTTCTTCAACAGTAATCATCTCCCAACAAACCTCCACTGACTTTTGAGCATTTCCACTCTACATAAAAAAATTACCCTTTTCTCCCCTTGGTTGTTTACAATGTAAGGATAAAAACTGGCTTCCAAATGGACAAGTAAAAAGCAGCTATTTACAAAAAAGCAAGACTCTATTCACAAAACAGCAAGGTGCATTTCAGTTTGAATTTTATCAGCATCTGATGAATTCACATTGTTTACAGTGGGCATTTTCAATTGTTGTAATCCTTGATCCTACAGTATCTATTATTGGTTCAGCTTCCTCAGATTAAATCTCGTGATAGCTACAGACTCCAAGGTATGCCACAGATACAATTCCTAATGTTCTCCCTGCCATCTTCTCCTTCTTTGGTATTTTCAGACTTCAGAAGTACATACAACAGAAGTACACAGAAGGCACAACAACTCTATAGAGTAGTGAATGCCTTTCTAACAAACTCCTTTAAGCAATGTTGTATGTCCTGCCTCTCCTGAATCTCACTAGCACGGTAATGTATTTCAGTGAAAGTCTTGCCTTCTATCATGTTAAAATGCTGATGATGCACTGGTGACTAAAACATCCGAAACATACACATGATTTAATTGCTTCTGCATCCAATGCAGACATGCATGTAGACTGAGGCACGCTAACACTTGCTTTGGGTGGTTTTGGCACAACAGCAGCAGAGCCATGATTTGCAGGCGTATCTGATACGCCAAATGCTAAACATGTAACCCATTTTTGTCCTTTCCCATCAGCAGAGTTCCTCTCTCACATTTACACTTTCTGTTCTTGTTCAAGTACTGAAATGACCATATGAGCTCATGACGAGCACATGCATTTGTGGTTTTTTTTTTGTGTGCACATCTTTGTATTTAGTAGCAATTACTATGACAAAGGGGTCTGCACAGTATATTGTCTGTGCAAAAGATCTGTGCCTTCTATGGAAGAATAGATCTAAATTTATGTACCTGTGACTATGAACTGACATAGCACTTCGTTCTTTACTTCCCGTTTTCTCCAGTGTACGTGCCTTACCTGCTTTTATACTTACTGTTTCAGTTAAAAAACCCAGACCTGACACAGTAAAACACTCTTGTTCAATAGATAAGGTCAGCATGTGCTCATATCCCATTAGAGACAATGAAATTTAAAGAGGTTGTTTTTTGTAAACAAGGTGTCGTGGTTTAACCCCAGTTGGCAACTAAGCACCACACAGCCGCTCACTCACCCTCTCCCCACCAGTGGGATGGGGGAGAGAATTGGGGGGTGAAAAAAAAAAGTAAAACCCATATGGGTTGAGATAAAGACAGTTTAACAGGACAGCAGAAGAAGACAAAGTAATAATAATAATAATAACAATAAAGGAATATACAAAACAAACGATGCACAATGCAATTGCTCACCACCCGTCAACCGATACGCAGCCAGTCCCTGAGCAGCAACTGCTGCCCCCCGGCCAACTCCCCCCAGTTTATATACTGAGCATGACGTCATATGGTATGGAATACCCCNAACTCTATACTATAGTGACGTGATAAACAGGAACTAGAGTTGCATTCCAGTTCTGTTGATTAAATTTTGTAAAATAATTCAAAAACTTTCCGGACACTTTTTAATTTGGAAATAGAAAGGAAAATCCCCTCTATTTTAGGCAATAAAACATGCTCTCAAAATTCAGGTGGAAGATTCGGTATTAATACCATTTGGCAGTCGTATACTCGATGAAGCACTTCATCCATTAGAGGGCAGTAGTACATATGCAAAACGAGAGTGCTTTTCCTATAATTTACTTATCTCACTAGCATATACACATACACACAAAGATACAAAACTTAGCATCACCTTAGACCATACACACACTCTAAGTGTCACAATTAAAAAAAATTAAACCCAACAAACTTAGAGCTGATACCTTAGTTTAACAACGAAATCAGAAATTACACATGGTAAGCTTTGGATACAGCAAGACAAAACACAGCATTACATGATGTGACCTGAGATCAGAAAACATCTGTTTCTTCAACAGTAATCATCTCCCAACAAACCTCCACTGACTTTTGAGCATTTCCACTCTACATAAAAAAATTACCCTTTTCTCCCCTTGGTTGTTTACAATGTAAGGATAAAAACTGGCTTCCAAATGGACAAGTAAAAAGCAGCTATTTACAAAAAAGCAAGACTCTATTCACAAAACAGCAAGGTGCATTTCAGTTTGAATTTTATCAGCATCTGATGAATTCACATTGTTTACAGTGGGCATTTTCAATTGTTGTAATCCTTGATCCTACAGTATCTATTATTGGTTCAGCTTCCTCAGATTAAATCTCGTGATAGCTACAGACTCCAAGGTATGCCACAGATACAATTCCTAATGTTCTCCCTGCCATCTTCTCCTTCTTTGGTATTTTCAGACTTCAGAAGTACATACAACAGAAGTACACAGAAGGCACAACAACTCTATAGAGTAGTGAATGCCTTTCTAACAAACTCCTTTAAGCAATGTTGTATGTCCTGCCTCTCCTGAATCTCACTAGCACGGTAATGTATTTCAGTGAAAGTCTTGCCTTCTATCATGTTAAAATGCTGATGATGCACTGGTGACTAAAACATCCGAAACATACACATGATTTAATTGCTTCTGCATCCAATGCAGACATGCATGTAGACTGAGGCACGCTAACACTTGCTTTGGGTGGTTTTGGCACAACAGCAGCAGAGCCATGATTTGCAGGCGTATCTGATACGCCAAATGCTAAACATGTAACCCATTTTTGTCCTTTCCCATCAGCAGAGTTCCTCTCTCACATTTACACTTTCTGTTCTTGTTCAAGTACTGAAATGACCATATGAGCTCATGACGAGCACATGCATTTGTGGTTTTTTTTTTGTGTGCACATCTTTGTATTTAGTAGCAATTACTATGACAAAGGGGTCTGCACAGTATATTGTCTGTGCAAAAGATCTGTGCCTTCTATGGAAGAATAGATCTAAATTTATGTACCTGTGACTATGAACTGACATAGCACTTCGTTCTTTACTTCCCGTTTTCTCCAGTGTACGTGCCTTACCTGCTTTTATACTTACTGTTTCAGTTAAAAAACCCAGACCTGACACAGTAAAACACTCTTGTTCAATAGATAAGGTCAGCATGTGCTCATATCCCATTAGAGACAATGAAATTTAAAGAGGTTGTTTTTTGTAAACAAGGTGTCGTGGTTTAACCCCAGTTGGCAACTAAGCACCACACAGCCGCTCACTCACCCTCTCCCCACCAGTGGGATGGGGGAGAGAATTGGGGGGTGAAAAAAAAAAGTAAAACCCATATGGGTTGAGATAAAGACAGTTTAACAGGACAGCAGAAGAAGACAAAGTAATAATAATAATAATAACAATAAAGGAATATACAAAACAAACGATGCACAATGCAATTGCTCACCACCCGTCAACCGATACGCAGCCAGTCCCTGAGCAGCAACTGCTGCCCCCCGGCCAACTCCCCCCAGTTTATATACTGAGCATGACGTCATATGGTATGGAATACCCCTCTGACCAGTTTGGGTCAGCTGTCCTGGCTGTGCCCCCTCCCAGCTTCTTGTGCACCTGGCAGAGCATGGGAAGCTGAGAAGTCCTTGACTAGTGTAAGAACTGCCTAGCAACAACTTAAACATCAGTGTGTTATCAACATTATTCTCATACTAAATCTAAAACACGGCACTACGCCAGCTACTCTATCCCAGCTGAAACCAGGACACATGGCTATTTTCACACCTCATGTTTTCTTTAGCTCTCCACACTGAAATTTCTCTAGCAATCTTTTTTGCATTTGCTTTTAAGAAACAGAACTCCAAGTAATAAGTCATTATTTTGGTACTGGAGCAGACTATCATGCTACCTTCCAGGTTAAGGCTGCATAATAAGTTTCTTGCATCAAAAGGGTCGTTTGCTCTCTAAAGCTACCATGAAAGAGAGAAGAACAGGAAAGTAAAGAAGCAGGCAACAGGACAGAGTAAAATGTTTGATCCCAACAGCCGTGTTCCGCACCTGCCCCCAGCAAGTCTTTCAGTCCTTGGCAGGCTGTCTTTGTTTTATTTTCCTCTTGGAGAAAAGTCAGCATTTTTTTTTTGAGAGTAGAAGTGAAGAAGTGCTTTAGATTGAACAACTTAATTTCTACATCCAGCAATTGTATTCTTGGGGTTTTTTTGGGTTTTTTTTTTTTTTGGCCAGAGGTCATTGATGAACTTGGTAGGTCAGACCAAAATCAGATCCCAAGGATGCTTCCCAGCCACATGTAACTGAAGTAAATGCCTGCCTTGTCCCTCTTGTCCATGCATGGCAGGATTGTGAATCAGTTCTAGTTCCTGTTACCCTAATGGCAAACTAAGTGTCTTATTTTATATCATTTACCTAAAATACTATTGTCAAGCAAACATCAAAATTTTACTTTTTGTGTCTGTGCTCTGTATCCACTGCTCTTCAACAACTACATCAATAATTCTAAGTTGGTCCATCTGATGGACCATTAGTTATGAGAAAGAGAAAAGATATGCCCACAAACCCTCTTCTTCCCCTACATCTCCTAGCCTATTACAGAACTGACTGCAACTACTCTCTTCATTTTTATTTTTAGCCTCACGTGTTCCGATGATTAGAGTGGGTGGGTGGTTTTTTTTTTTGCTTATGCAAGAAGCAAATTTTTGGATTCTACAAAGGCAATCAGGAAAAACCCACATTTTAACCATGGCACTGACTACCTTGAATTCTACACGCAAATTGGTTTGGTTTTTTGTTTTGTTTTTGTCTTTTTTTTTTTTTTTTTAAACTAAACCAAGAGGGAAGGAAGAAAAATTCCTTTCCCTGTAAAGCTATGGTGATGGTTTCAGTTAAACTGTGCAAGATGTAACAGAAGCCTAGGTGCATTTATTAATAAAGGACCACGTGCCTTCAGCTATTCAAAATCTATGGTGTCCATTATGATTATGCTTCAAATCTGGAACAGCTTTGGTTTTGGTTTTGTTAACTGGTAGGAAACACTATATTTACCATCTCTGCCAATAACCTGCTGTATGACTGTAGCTTAACTATTCTGTTGGTCTCTGAACATCCTCCTTCTCCTTCCCAAAGTTCAGTCTATTCCCCTATAAGTTCTTTCATTCAGAGATTTTGTGCCAAAAAACAAACAAACATACATTGTTTGCAATAGTTAGGACAGTTGGCTTTAACCTTGGGTTGGGCCTTCCAACTCTCTGCTTTAGAAAACTTACTAGAATTGATAGACTAGCTAACTAGGACATTACCTTAGTCAGGCTGGTAAATGTACATCATATTCTTTATACTAAATTGTTCTAATTATCTGAGATTAACAAGATAAGGAACTTCAAATTCCAGAGACTTACCTGTGTCATTTCCAATACAGTCTATTATCAGGCATATTCCTAAAGGTTGACTTTGCATTCTGTACTGATCATCAAATGCCTGAGGAATGCAAAGGACAAATACTAAGTATGTCACTCCCTCAATTTACAGACTAGATTCTTTTCTCGAATTTAACCACCTCAGATCTATTCAATTACATTCTGTTGTTTTTCCATAGAGTAGCTAGCAGAAGTCTATCTACTGGGATGTAATAAGTCTGATCTACACAACAAAAACAAAAAATCATGAGACACAGACTATTTCTAGTACAGGCTTAATTTTTGCACCCTTGTGTTATGCAATCTTACTACCATAATGATCCTTAAACAAAGACTAAGACTGTACCAGAAATGAGAGAAGCAAGTTTGAGACTGAACCTTAACGCTAGATAGATATTCAAATGTTAAAAAAACCAAAACAAAACACCACCACCACCCCACCCCCCGCCAAAAAAACCCAAACCTGTACAGTACAGGGTGGAGGGGCTTTTTAAAGACCTGGGCTATGACAGCAATGATCCTTCTACAGTACTTCCAAATTAATTTCCTTAAGTGTAACTGCTACTGAGATGTTAGGAGCTATAAGCTTCATACTGACAACAGAATAAATGTAAAGAACTTTTGTGTTCTTCAGGTATGCAAGCAGGCACTGCTCATCAGAACAACATTTACTTTCTTATTTAGTGGAACAACCTCCTTGTTCCTAAATAATCTGTAATGACTCTTATCACAATTCCTCTCCCCTTTAAAAAGATTACAATCAATTTGCTGTAGGTAACTCCCTGGTTCCTGGCCTACAGGAGAGCTGGTGAAAATAGCAGTAGTCCATTCTTATCATTAATACCCAACGCATGTCTGTCTTCTACCTGGAGAGCAAGGATCGAGGAGAGAATAAAGAACAAAATTTACTGCATACAAAGAAGCCCTGGCATTTCTAATGCAGATGGCAAGAGGTCTGACTTCCAATAGGTTTTGACTTAGCCTCCACTAACGAATATATAAGTTCTGTGTGCACACCATACATACATGCATTTTGCACACTGCTGCTTCCATTTTATATTAAAAATACATTTTGCAAAAGCAATTCTTAGAACCTGTTTATGGCTGAGGAAGATAGGGATGTACACATCCTTCTTTTTGCATGCAATTAAAGGAAATCTCAAAATGAAACACAAAGGTAAATACCTGCAGAGTTTTTTTTATATTTACATGCATACATATGCACAAGCACATACCTTATGTGACACTGGTCCTGATTCCTGAACAGACACGTGGACTGGTTCTGCTGAAGTTAAAAACATACAGAAGTAATCTCAGTATTTAGGTACCAGTGACATTTCTTTGAGACCAAATCAGTTAAAGAGGAATCTATCTAGTTCAGCCGAGTTCTCACTCATCTGGACTTTAGTTTCTATGTATGCTATTGAAGTTAAAAAAAAAAAAAATTCACCTCTAAAACGTTATTTGGATTGCATTCTACATTGCTTGTGATTAGAATAAACAAACAATCTCGCCTACACTGAGAGAATTCAGCCAACTACTCTTAAAAATCACCATATTTGAGAGGTATTTTGGGTTTCCAGAAAGAACACAACATACATGGTAAGAACCCGAGACTCACTGGACAACTTCCTGGCTGGCCTGGTGGAGAGTCCACCACTGAGCGGACACAAAAACTTCCTACTCAAGACTTAACGGACACAGCTGCACTACATGGGCCTCCAGAGCTGGCTAGTCAACCTTTTCCATGATTTTATTAAACTACTTACTCTGTTAAAAAGTTGTGACAGTGAAAGCCCAAAACAATTTCAATAAAGCGTTAAGATCTGGCAGCACAAGCAAGGCAAATAAAAAGAACAAACAATAAGCCAACGCTCAGTTTTCAGAGGTACCAAATACTCCCTGCTCCTGGTGATATCAACTGGATTAGCCATAAACACAACTATCAAACAACAGTCCTTTTGATACAATGAAATGCATCGTTTAGCTCTTTTAGATTATCAAAACTCAGATAAAATGCTCTTACCCAGAATAAGACTTTGTCCATTTTGTGTTTTTTCTTCATTCACATTCTGGATCTAAAATGAAAAAAAAGGTGTATTTTCCCTCTCTCCTTCAAGAATTAATAATCATGTGTTCCAAAATATAACACAATAGTATTTTTCTTTCTCAATAAAAGGATTACATATTTTAGATTCACATCTATCAGCTAATTAGAATTACAAAATAACAAGTAAAAAAAAACCCCTACCAAAACCACAAAAAAACCGAAAAACCCAACCCCTTCCTCAGAAAAAAACTACCAGTTTGCCATGAACAGCAAAGAAAAGCTTAATCCCTAAAATAGTAAAACAAACAAAAAAACTCTGAAGATGTGAATTTTGCTTCCTGTAGAGCAGCAGGAACTTTCACTGAATTAGAAAGGAAATTATGACAATATTATTGCAACATGGGAAGTCAATGCAAACTCTTCTGCATTAGTAGTCTGGAAAACAAAGCTGCTGTGGCTTTGCTAGTAAAGACAAACTGCATCCCTGGTGTCTTGTGTGTAAGCTTTATGCATACATATTTACTGAATACATGATGGAAATAATCTCATCAAATTCATTTAGCACAGCTAAAGTCTTTAATTAAGGTCACACTACTACAATATCAGACCTAACCCAAATATAAAGCATACTGCATGCAATAGGATTTGATGACTTGACATACCGAGATATCTTTATTAAAATACTGACATATCTTTGTTAAAATGAGATTAAAACAAAACACACACAAAAAAAAAAATCTGAAAAGCTCTCCTTAAAAAGCCATAAACTTCAGCTTCCTGAGTTAAAAAGCTACTTTCTCTGCAAAGTCCGGCAGTACAAAGAAGAATAATATGTTTTGCAAAGAACAACCAAAGCAAAACTTTTCACTCCCCAGAGCAAAAAATTTCAAGATACAGATTTTATATGTCCAACTAATAGGAAAACATTCACAGAAGCTCTTTAAAGGGGATCTTGCTCAGTCAGAAGATTTAAATCAGACCCTAAACTCAACAAATAAGAGGAATATGAGAAATAAACTAAGTAATATTTTAGTTATTAGCAATTCCTTAGGCTCTGCAAAGATGAATCCCCTTTCAATGTCTGGCAATATTTAGAAATAAAGGATCTGTCCGATTTATTGTATACTTACCCCTGCATTATAAGGAGGATCAATCAGACTGAGATTAGGGAGAGATGCCTGAAGTGCATTTACATATACTGGCTGAGACTGAACGGAGGACCTTAAAGCTGAAAATTTAACAGAAACACACAGAGAAATACACCATCATGT
>VYZW01018397.1:0-85315 GCA_013401315.1 Balaeniceps rex | reverse complement strand
GTTTTCTTACTTTTGCCCTTCCGATTCTCTCCCCCATCCCACCAGGGTGGGGGGCAGGGTGAGAGACTGGCTGTGTGGTGCTCGGTTGCCAACAGGGGCTAAACCACAACACCTCAATTATCAAAATATACAAATAAGACAAGTTCTCACTAGTACTAAACAGAGAGAAAAAAATTTCCCTTGTGATCCAGCTAAGTTTATATGATTACTCCTATCCCACTTTCCAGTCCAAAAAAAGTAAACTTTTTGCTTGACCCCTCAAAGTACCCAGTACAGCATAAATTAAAAAAAAAAAAAAAAAAAAAAGCAGATATAGATATTCTCAACTGCATAAAAGATTGTACCTTTACTAATATCGTTATTTGATCATAAGACAGTCAAAGGCTTGTGCTATTTTGCACTAAGGAAGACATTTTGCAGAAGCATGGCTCTTGCAGGACCACAGATGTGCCAAGGTATGTTTTATTCCATTGCATTTATATATTCTTCCACAGGAGATAAATAACACCAGATCCACCACAGGGTGTTAGAGAACGTAAGCCTACAGAGTTAACTGGAAGCATTCCTATTCACGTCAGTCAAATAGCTAATCCATAGATTTTTTTTTCCCTTTTGGCAAAAACTGGCAACAAAGAAATAGATTAAAGTGATAAATCATGGAATATTCCCTGGTGGTTGTGAATGATGCTGGATGCAATTATCACATAAGTCTACTGCAAAGCTTAGATGAGATTTTGCTCTCATATTTTAGCCTCCCAGGCTCCAGCTTCATTGCACACAGTTGTACATATGATTCAGGAATTCAAAAATAGAGCAAATAAAGTTTTGGAGAGACTGAAGAATAAGAGATGACCTTCAGTTTACCAGGAGTGGTGGGGTTTCTGTCTCTTTGTAAAGGAGGTCATCGCTTTTCAACCTGTTTTCTCTTAGCCTGACCTGACTGTCTCTCAAAAATGTCATCAGTGAAACTCCACAGGATTGTTTTCATGGACAGAAGAAATCACAATGAAAATTGTTATGAAAATAACAATCTAATAACAAAAAGGAAGACAAGATCCAGATATTTGTGTAAGTAATGACAGAGTAACTAGTGATGGTTACTGCTAAAAAAGACCAGATCAAGCAGGTATTTTTTGTATTGCATGGTTTCACAGAAAAGCTCATCTGGTTTAGGATAGCCTAAAGGATAGGCTATAGCTGGGCTTAGCAATAGCCTAAGGGATGGGGAGGCTACGATGTCTGTATAGCTTCTACGTGGAATATAACATTCAGTTTTAGATACTGCTGCCCAGCTTCATCCCACCTAATTTTAGGCAATTAAGAGGTACCTGCACTAGCAGTTAGTTACACCAGGCTTCCTTGTAATCACTGGGAAGAGATAGGTTACTGAGATCAGAAACACCTGCTGGAGATCCCTCTTTCCCTTCGGCTATAGAGAGTGCCTTGGGCAAGCCAGCATCTCAGCTGAGTGCCTCAAGTTAGGAGAGAGCAGGGGGAGCCCCAGGGTGCATCAGAAAAAAGCATCAAATAGATGATATGATGCATTTCTGGGAAACTAACCATGAGTTGAAGAAAGGGGTCTAATTCCAAAGCCGTTACTGGCAACTTCCTGCCTTCAAAACCCAGTCAAGGAGGAATTTTCTATATCACGCTCTGAGGAAAATGAAAAATAACGTAAAAGGAATGCAATAATAAGTATCGGAAGAGTATGTACAGCAGGGAAAGAGCTGGTCATACCAGCTTCACCCTGGTGAATTAACCTCACATTTTTTTTCCCTGTGCTGTGATGGAGTATTTGTTTTAACAGGTGCTTTTCTGTTTGAGTAAGGACTGTGTAATCATTACAGGAGCAAGATGTAATGCTGTGCAAGTAGGAATGAATGAGAAATGAACTTACAACAGAAAGACAAAATGCACTTCCCAGCACTGACTGCGATGTCATAATAGTGCTACCCACGCACACAGTTGTTGTCAAGCCCTCCTTGAAGTGCTCTCCAGCCTCCTCCATGCTCTCTACAGCCCAAGGATTGCAGGGAAGATGCTTGTAGCAATAGGTGCTGGAAGTGTCAAAACACCCCAACAGTGATGACAACGGGGGGGGTTTTTTCAACACGTGGGTGTTGGCTTTCAGTGTTACAGGCTATGTGGCGGTTGAGGAGCTTGGAACATGTATTCCCAGTTGTATTCACCTTCATCTTGCTAGAAATTTTTTCTATCTTTATCTGTTGGAGCTTCATGGTCAAAACTCCCTTTTCCTTTTCCTTTGGCCTAGTCCTTTTCCTCTTTATGCAAGTTCCTTCTGTATTTTGTTTTGGGTTTTTGTTTCTTTCCTCTTTGCAAGAGCCAGGTTTCCTTTGGGCTGTCATTACTGACAAATTCCCAGGAACCATACCTACTGCCAAGGCTTCTCTCTGCTCCTATACCCTCCTCAAGAGTGTTTTTTTTCTCCATGGTCATATTCCTTCCCAGCTAATCTCTGCCTATTGCCTGTTTTCCTTCTGTCTGACTCAATGCAGTGGACTTGGGGAATAGCAAGATTGCAGCCTACATTTTCAGAAGTTTTCACTCACTTTGGGGTACCATCTTGAAAAACCTCCATCTGTGTTTTTCCCAAGGGCCATGAATCTAAGGCTCACACCAAATTCAGTGGAGCTAAGATAAGTAATGATGCAAGTAGGATGAGAGCATCTTGTCTTTCATTCTTTTCTTGCTTTACGCAGTTAGTTCCAGAAATGCAATAATTTCTATCATCAGTCCTGGAAGGGAGGTCACATCAGAAAATCACAATGGTCTCTTTTGTTATTCTGTCCTATAAAGAATTTTACTTGAAAACTGCCAGTGTCAGCTGCTTTTCCCCATGGAGGAAGGATCTCTTAGCACAGACCAACACAATGTGGCAATAAATCCTTCATAAAAACCCCAAACCTCAGCAAACCTGAAATAATCCTCTCTCACCTCTTGGGAGCGGAGCATGCACCATTACTGTGTCAGGAGACCTTCAACCCTTATCTGCCGAGGCTGTGAAATTCACTTGGTTTAATCAGCCCAGAGACCGTGTTCCTACTTTGTCAGACCTCAGATTCAGCTGCAGAAAAAATTGCAAGGCTCTCACAATTGAAGTAAGATACTTTAATTCTATCCTCAGAAATACAAACATATATTTATATACTTACTTCTATTTTAAGATCATTTTCCCATCTCATTGGATAGAGTAACTAAATGCCAGCCTGATTAGGGAATTTAAAATTTTGACATGTAGTTGCACTAAGTGCGCTAAGTTTATGGCAATTAGAGAGGAAATGCGTTATTTTGCTTTCAGGCAGACCTTAAGCTCAGGGTTGCCTGGACTGTTACTCCCAGAGGTGACTTTTACAGTGATTTTAAGATGCCAGAGAAAGTTGTTCTGAGAAAAAATGGTGAGGGAAGGAGGAGAGGAGAGTGGAAAATTTAAGAGATAAACTTATGTTCTTTTTTGTTCTCACATATCTGTCTCCTGAAAGTAAGTTTCTTAAGTCAGCAGCTGATTCCTTATTAAATTCTGCAACCAACAGTTTTTCTACTACCTTTTTTTCCTGTGTAATTTTGCAGCATTGTGGTTAGAAAATGAAACCCACCAACACTTGGTAGTGATGCCACCCTGATTCAAATATGGACACAGTGCTGATGATAGATGTGCTTGTTGTGTCTGTGAGCCTGTGCTGTGTGAAGCAATGGGCTCCACCGGTGCATCGCCCAGGGCTGAAAATAATGCTCAGGGCAAAATGGTTGTGTAAAACAGCGGAGCTCAATTCATTGTAAGCTTCATTGAACTGAGACTGATTCGTGCTAGCTCTACCACACATTTATGTGCTACTTTGATGTGGGAATTTTAGCCTAATCAAACTGGAAATTTTTATATCATTACCCAAGAGTATCAGAATTTAAAATAGGAATGAGACTATGGAAACATTGCTGCAGAATTTTGGGTCCCAATGTTGTATTATCTTTTCTATTTATGGTAGTGGTAGTTAGGTTGATACTGAAATCTGCTGGGTTACATTTCGCTTTTTGTCATGATCTAGCCCCACTTCATTATCTTTCTGGCAACTAAGCAATTCAGATCAAAATCTCAAAAGTGCCCACAGACCATTATTGGACTAAGCTCAGGGAGGCATTTAGAAAACAGGGAAAGTTGGTGATTACCCTTAAAATTGAGTTGAGACTTTTATCATCTTGTTTTCTTTTTGCGTTATCAGATGGCTCTTGTCCTCCCTTGCACAATGCTAGGGAAACCAAGGCTGCCGGCACATTTTTCAATGAAGCCAAGTACTTTTTAAAGCCTGTATTTGGATGTCTCTTTATCTCTTATGAATTACGTGCCATCGGGTTTATGTGGCATGCCATGAGAGGATTATCACATGAGCATGAGAGCTACACAGATCTCTCATTATTCTCAGAGAAGTCGCAGATGAACAATGGCTTGGTAAGCAACAGGTTATTTAGCCCACACTGCCAGAGTTAAAACTCAGAGAAGAAGCCCAGGTAAAAATATTGAGGGAGGATCTCTCCATCCAAACAGATCTGTGAATGATCAGATGTTTATGATATGGATGTTATCACAAGCACTTGGTGCTGGAGGTGGCACTTCTCTGCCCTAATTTAGGCTATAAACCTAACTTTTGAATAGTTAAAATACACAGGTTGAATTTTTATGTAGACATGTCCCCACTGGGTCCAGAGACAGCTAACATCTTTCTCCTCTGGATAATAAGGAGCTCAAATTGCTCTTTGAGCTTCAATGTCATGTTAGTTGTTAAAATTCACCTTAGACACAAAGGTAAATCATCTGGATAAAACTCCAAATTTATTAAAAAAATGGTGGATTAAAATCAAGCACAATTGCATTGATTAGATCAAAAGCCCATTTGATTTTGTTTATCTTATTCTCAACGACAGCTTTAAAAACAGAAAACACAGACTTCACCAATTTTGTTTTATAGCAGAAACTTTTTCCTCAGCGCTCTTGGTGACTCAGCACTCAAATTACCATATTTCAATATATGACCCAGTGTAATTAGGACAATATTTTTTTTAGCTGGTTGTTACTTTTATGCTGTAGCTGAGTCTCCAGAACTAGGAATTTATCTCCAGTGATGAGAGTCTGCCCTCTTTGCAGCGTTAAATGGCTCAGACATTGTAACTGTTACTTGAAGCAGCAGAGATTGGACGACTATGGACTGTTCTTTGGAGAGCTCTTTCCTGCCAAATCCCCTCATTTCTGCAATGGCAGATATTTGCATTTTAAGACCTAGTTTGTTTCATGAGTTTTCTTATTTAATGGCACTTTTTCTGTGCTTGCATAGAGCATGCGGGAGTTTTTCAGAAGACCCTAAGGATGAAATTAATCTCTCCTAACTTTAACCATGTAGAGTTTTGTATACAATCTAAATTTGTTGTCCTTGGCTCCCTCTCTCGTCAACACAGAGAGAGGAGAACATCAAAGAGGGGATTCAAACCTATTTCTGACTCCCACGCTGGGATGGGAAGAGCACTCCTTGGACGTACTGCTCTGTCTGGCCACCACAGGCTCAGCCTGGACAACTAACTGCCTTAGACTGGATGCCTTGGTTTTAAATAGCTAACGTTAGGGAAGATGCATTCTTGCACAATATCTTTGCATGGCAAATCAGACCCTCTGCTGCACAGGGCTTGGGAAGGCCTCATGGAAAATTGTGTAAGTCTTTTTTTTCCTTGAGGCAGTTATGTCTTGGCTCTCTCCTGACAGGTACATGGGGTGCAGAAATGTCAAGCACACACTGATGGGAGGATAGATGGATTGAGAAAAGGCACCCCAACATGAGGGGGCAGAGGAGTGACAGACGAAGACTGGGAAGAAACACCATGGAGCACAGAAATTGTGATGTAAAAAGGAGGCAAAAGCAGCAGTAGACCTACCACCGTCTGCCTTGATATTGCTGACCCAGCTCTGGCTGGCAGTTTTCAAGGTTGTGTCCTGCCTCAGGGCAATGGTACAGTAGAGCAGGAAGGGATGAAGGTGAGAGGTAGGAAGCTACAAGCTACAATATCCTCCTTACTTCTTCCACTCAAGACCATGGGACAATAATTTGGGACCTCAAGCAGGTTACTGGTTTGCAGCTCTAGTACAGTAGCAGGACCCTGGCAGCGGAGGAGGAAAGGTCTTGCCTTCCCCAGGTCACAAGCTTGTTTGATCTGTACATTGATTTACAAGTTCTCAGTCCAACAGGAGAAAAGCATCCAATGGTTTGATCTGCAGAGTCAGCCCAGCCAACTTCATTACCTTATTAAAAATGGATTGATGCAAAACCTCTCCCCAGTGCTCATCCCAGCATCTATGTGGATGCAAAATATCATGCAAATTAGGTAATTAACTAGGTTTGCTTCATTAATAGATAAATCAGAGCAATAAGAGTCTTCCTAAATACTAGCTATGCATTTCTCCAAAAATAGGACAACTAATGCAATTATTTTTATTAGATCTTTTGTATGTGATCACAGAGCATAAAAAGGAATTAGAGTTCCATGTTTATTATTATTACAGAATCCCCCTTAGCCTCTTTATTCCATTTGGCTCAAAATAGAGAGCAATGCTGTTATTGTAATTCATTAATTATCAGACTCACATTTTAATTCATAAGTCAAAGATTCCTACTTTCAGCTGGTTCCTAGTTATAGTGGAGTTAAGGGTGTGTTGGAAGGACAGAAAGCTACAGCTGAAATTATATTAAAATACTCAGATGAGCAAAGAGGCCATACACTGTATAGTAATCTGTAATTTTGAATATTCTATTTAGAATAAATAAGGATGAGTGAACCACAGCTTTTGAGCATAGAGCCTTCCGTGGAACTGATAGGCCAGCTGAAGGAAGACCTATAAATATTTTTTAACACATCCATCTTTGGTTTCCTACCAGATAGCATCTGATCACTTCAAAAGTTACCAGTTACACATTCATGGTTGTACACTTGATTATATAAAAAATGCTTGTAGAGGGTAATAGCATTTCAACTATGCCGTAATTTTGAAGTTGTTTCTGTATAATTATATTCTAGGCTAAAACGCTTTTGTTACTACTTCTATGCCACAAACTGTGCTTATTAAACATGAAAGAAATAGAGAAAAAAAATCAATAACTCCGTCATGTAGATGAACTGTCAGTTTTGTGAAAAATGGGCATGAAAAGTATCTCAAAGTTAACTGCAATGTAGCTATGTTATCGTCTCATTATAACTACAGTGTAATTTGGTAGCTGTTCCTGAGAATATATCACTTATGCCTTTTCCTCTGTCAGAGTAGAAATTTATTTTTATAGAAAGATATTAAAAATATTTAAACTAACACAAANTCCCCCGAGCCTCACTTTGTTTCTTTTCACTCACCGAAAGACACCCTTTCACCCTTTTGCTTGTTCTGTTCTAGGCTCAGTTCTTAGATCAAAGACCTGGGCAGTAATTTTCCAAGTTTTAACCTTCTTACCTACTCAAAAAGACATGTTTAAAGGAAAAAATCTGCTTTAATTAATCCATATTTAAGTGGTAAGTTTGGGGCTTTTGCTTACCCAAATACATTGCAATGCTGGAGGATGAAGCATGATAAATCCTTATCAGCAGTCTTTCAATGACGGCTGCTGTTTGCCCGTCCCAGCTAGGGTGGAAGTCACTAGGACAAAAAATGTGGGTCTCTTCATGAAATAACTACACAATGTGGGAACAGCTGTGTAAAACTGCCTGCTGGTGTTTTCTGGGGAAATAGTGTCTTCTTCTCTGGTGTGCAAGCACATGACAGCTGAACTGTGTATTAAGGAAGAACGCAACAAATCAATGGTACTTTGATAACCATAGTTAGTTACATAGTACAATAGTACTTTGGTAGCCATGAAAGTATGCGCCTGAGCCTCATCCTGCTTGTGACTCTGGATCACACTTCTGAGATGTAAAAATGTTCTCTTACAAACAGATGCTCAGGCCTTATATCTCACTTTTAACATATTTCATTCCTGTAAACGCTCATATTTAGCTGTGAAATGCCATATACAAAATTTCTGGTAAGATTCTTATACGATTTTCCTACTCATGTGTGACAGTTTATACTCTTTCCGTGCAAGTCTCTTCAGGACATTGCTGATCTTATAACCCAACCAAGGTTAATTATGCTGTGACTTCCGCTAGATACTTGAACAGAAGGATGCTCATATCAGCTAGTGATTAATAAAATTATTTGCCATTGCTGTTGCTGCTTCTCCAGTGAAGCTGGCGCCTGTAGCAATTCTGCTGGCACCATGGCTGATACTCTTGTTCATTTATCTTTTCATTGAGCAAAAGAGTTTTCCTCTTCTCTCCTTTATCAGCCAATGTCTAGTACGTCTGAGGTATTTCCAGCAAGACTCTGACCTTCCCAATATCATTATGGCTCTCCTGAGAGGATATGGTTATTCTTACTTGCTTGTAGATCTTTGGATGGGCATGTCTGGGTGCACACCAGCAGATGAGCAAGCTGCTTCCCTTCTTTATCCTCTTTCACCTTAAACGCTAATCTGCACTTGAATGGAGGTCCCAGAGTATATAGCATAGACATATATAGCATTAGAGCAGCTGTCTCAGTCCTCTTGACAGAGTTTTGGTGGTGGCTCATGGCCAAACACGAAGCAAAGAGCTATACCTCAGTGGTGCAATGCACCTCCACCTCTGCAGCAATACCCTCCTTAGCCAACTAACTCGTGGCCTGATTCCAAACAAGTTCAGTTGCATCTATCACAAATAAATGCTTTGTAGTGAGAGAAAATATTTCAATCACAAGTATCAAATTAGAAACTAGTTTGAGTGGCTTGTTCTTGTCTCTTTTCACATGGTCATGGCAAGCCCTGGACACCGTCCCAAGCAGACATCTGGCCTCCTCCACATGGTTGCTCCCACCCGTGTTTTATAGCAGTTGGGTGGCATGGTCCAAAATCAGACCATATAAGGAAGACACGAGGGCCACATTAAATTTCTAAAGCCAGGTGTCCTCTGTGGCATTGGTCAAATCTTTCTCTTTTCCCTTCTCTCAGTCTCCAGAGTGAGTTTATGTTGCAGGGTCCTCAGGGCCTGGAATGGCCATCACACATCAGGGCCATACTATGAGCACAGAAATAATAAAAGCAGAAGCCAACAGCACATCTGTTGCAATCTATCCCAGACAAATTAATTTCTGAGGCAATTCCATTGACTTTGATAGACTCATCCTGTGAATTCAGCCATGACAATGAGAAGCCAGGGAGAAAAGGGCATGATTTCTGTCATTTCCACACTGATTTATTGAGAAGTTTTGGGAAGGGGGAAGATTGATGGAGGGTGAAGTAGAGGAACCCCTTCTATGACACCACATACATATTTTGTCTCACTACAAAGCCAACTATTTTTTTTTTCTAACGGAAAAATACAAGCACATCTTAGTCAAGCATTCAGAAGTATCTGGTACAAGGAGCTCTCCTGTTTCATGATGCTCCTGTTTCTCTGCTCATACCAGGACCAAACCAGCAAGTCTTTCCTGACACAGGTATCGCAGAGCTCTTCAGAGCTCCCTCCAGTCAATGGAGGTCCTTACTGTAGGCACTTGTCTCCCTGTGATCAGATAAGACGGGGGTCTGAGAGACAAGTAAAACCTAAGAGCTGGACCCTCCCTGAAGGAGCATGAACAGACCCCACTTAGGCAATTAGCAACACAGCTACTGCAGCCCATGGCAGATTTTCACCCATCAAAATCCAAAAAGTAAAGTGCAGATCAACAGTGTAGCCTAACTCATTTTACCAATGCATCTTCTGAAGAGCAATGAGATAATTTCAAAAGGTGTAGGAAAAGGTGCCAGGATGCTGAGAGCCAAGTACCTTCTAGTTAGTCAGGCCCTTCAGTGCTCCTCAACATGGTCCTACTCCCAGCTCCCATGAGAAGCTGTGTTTTTCCAGATCCAAGGAGCTGGTGTGGGGAGCCACTGCAAGCCAACACCTGGGCGAGCAGGCAGCACATATTGCAGGGCTGCTGGGATGGGGCTGGAAGAAAATTCCCCTTCTAGCTTTACTTGCTGCTTGGTTACTCTGACACTCCATGTAGATAAGCTGAGACCTTAGTTGTCACCTGGAAGATTATTGTGTTTGACTATTAAAAGAACAGAGTTAGCAAATATGAAGAAGCATCAAGGAGACTATGGATTATGGTTCGACAATGTCACCTCGTCTGGGGATTATCGGCATGCGGTTTGCAGCTGGCACAGAGGGATTTACGAGGATGCTGCCTCTAAGAAGAAGATGTAGTGGGGAAACATTGTTATCCTGAATTCTTTAGGAACCAAAGAAGTGATTTGCAAAGCGGTTAGAGGAGGCTTATGGTCACATGCCTTATGCTCGATGCAAATATGAAACAAATGCTGTAACTGGAAACAGAAACAAGAAAGACCACAGTTTGATGCTGAAGAGCCAAGAGCATATAAGGTTGTGGGAAGAAAGGATAAAGGAAGAACATTTGATGAACTACATGGACCCCAGGAAGCCTGGAGTATAGGAGGCAAAAATAGAGTGGAAGAAAAATGTATGTTCAGATGAATCTATGGAAGCAGGGAAATGATATGGCAATATCTTCAGGAGATGGTCAGCAGCAAGTAAAACTGCCATAATAGGGATCAAAAGGAGAAAGCAATATAACTGCTTTATTTCAATTTCCCTTAAAAATTGCTCCCTTCTGCTAGTAATTCTAAACTTAGATTGCATAAAGCAGCAGTTTCTGATTTCCAGAAAGTGCTAGGTTCCCGAACGATTTGGATATTGCCTTAATCTGTTATACTGGAAATTCAGTATCCAGCAGTGATCTGAGGAATGCAAGCCAGCAAAAGAAAGCCATAAAGGGATAGCTGTGATGAAAGAAAACTTTAAGTAGTCTATTTCTGCCCTGCGATACAATCTGAGACACCGCGTATGGGCTTTACACTGCTGTGAAATCCAGGTTGTGATTATCACAGAACCAGTGAGTGCGTTAAGAAGCAAGTGCTACAACTCAGATCAAGAAGAGCTTGAATGTCAGCTCTTACTGAGACTTCTTCCTTCACTGCATTTCATAAAGCCAAAATAATCAGCCTTCTCATCTACCATACCTGTGTGAGGGGAATGATGGCTGCAATCAGCTTCACTGAATTGCTGCCAGTTTGTATTGGAAAGACATAAAAAGGGATGCCAAAGGACTGAAGACGTGAAGGACTAATCATGGTGCTGATCTTAAGAGATAGAGTACAGCAATTGCTAACCACTGAAACTAGCTTTCATGTCTAGGCAAGAGGAAAGATAAGTTTTAAAGAGGAATACCATTAACAAGGTACCAGATAAGGGAACTAGGTGAAATTAATCTCTGTGCTGAGAGGCAACACATGGTTTAATAAATATACAAGCATTTCACTGGCTCTCTGTTGGGACTCCACACTAGCCACAAGGTAGAAACACTGAATTGGTTTGTAGAAGAGTGATGTTGTTAAGACTAATATGTAGCTGGAAGTAATATGAAAATGGAAACTAACAGAAGAGATGCAGTATGTCTTGGTTAGAGAAAATCCTTGTGATGCAACATCTCACACAGTCCTACTGTTATAGGAGTTCAAGCAAAATGTGATCAAAAGCCAGTGAGCCAAACGAACAATAATGGCTTTCCAGTGTTTTTCACATGCATTGCATTTATATAAGTAAAAAGACGTGTAGGCCTGGAAGAGTTTGCCAGATGAGTCACAGCTGCTCTGAAGAGCGTAAAACCTAGAAATGTTCTAGAATAAATGAAGCAAAACAATTTCGAAAACTGTGCATATCAGAGGGAGCTTGGGCACTTATCAAAACGTACTAAGAAGAAAGTTTTTGGAAGTGATTTTGTGGTTTTTGGTATGTGGTTGTAACGTGATAGTCTTACAAAATGCCATTAAATAACAGAGTGTTTTTTATTATTGAAGTCTTGTAAAATAAAAGGTATGTAACATAGAGATATGAACACAAGATTATTCTGTAGGAATATTTGTAGGATTCTAGTGAGTAAAGACAATTATCTGAAGTTCTCTAAAGGTGGGCATAAAATACGAATAGTGGGAGAAAGCTGAGAAGACAAAAATTTAGGATGAGCAAAAGCAAAGCTGATTTGTCACATAGATGGAAGACAAAATTTCTGTTCTTCCATAACAGAAAATTCATGGGTTTTAAGACTAGGGAAAACTATTATGATCACATGCCAAAACATTGTAACCTATAATTTCTGCATCAAAATCACAGTTTTTGAGGTATAGCCTGTACACTAAAAATGCAGTCTTGGTCTGAAAGTCCAAGAGTCCATCTAGCCCTGAAAAATTGTACCAGTGGTTAATTGCTTTCGGTGTAAAAGAACTGCACTTTATTCTGCTATGAAGTGGTTTAACTGCAGCTTCCAGACATGTCATCTCCACCTGCCCTATACTGCCTGCTGTTGAAACAACCCGAACATCATATATCTCCCAGTGAAGGACTCCAGTTTTGCAGTCTATTTTTGAAACATACTCTAGGAAGGGCTCAACAGTGCCATAGAGATACCACACACATGATACACATCTACATTCTCTCAGGTGAATCCCACTCAAAATGCTAATTAGCATCTTCCTAAAGCTGTTCACCGAACTGGTATCGCCTTCCTGTTCTTTCTCTAACACACATTTGCAATTTCATCTTCCCATGTTAACAACAGCAGCGCACTAGGAATTCATATTCGATGCATTATCTACTGTGATCTCATTGTTTTTGCTTTCGGGGATGCAATTCTTCATCTTGCAAATGTGAATACATTCTTTGTTTCTAGATGCATAATCTAGCACTTAACGGTGATGAAGCACATGTTGACAAAACGAGCCTGTCTGGTGACGTGCTCAGGCTGCATTTTCATTATTTTTATCTGCCAAACCTTGCATTATCTGAGAATTTTACTACTACTGATTTCTTTTTCACTCCAGAACATGGGTAAAGGTGTTGAACAGCATAGAAGAAATTCTTTTTGGCCTGATTATTTATGTTTCCCAGAAGGAAAAGTGTGCATTTACAAATTAATGTTTCATTATTACATTTAATATAATCTACAATGATTTAATGTAGTACAAATACATGCATGTATAAAAATGTTGTGCAGGAGTAAATCAAATTACCATTATCTGAATATACTACACCAGCATATTTTCTTTTCTTGTGTACACTTGGAGATTAATTTAAAAAAATCAAGTTTATCTAATAAGACCTATTTTCCATAATATCATAGAAATGATTATTGTGCCATTTAAAAAAGCCGTTTTATGGGACAATACTTACTGATCTTTTTCCAGATAAATATTTGATCTAGGGTGTTAAAACATCTGTTGCCATTGTATTTAACATTAAGATTTTAGAAGATAAAGTTGTTGGAACTTTTTCACTTAAATCTTTTATTCAGTAAAATGTGTTCTTTTCTTTCCAGCATGTTTACAATTTAAAAAGCAAACGGAACTCCTGGATGTCTTCCTTTTTTTGTTTCCTCACACCCTGATTTTTTTCTTCCTCTTTTTCTTTATTTCCCTCTTCCCAAGGGAAAAATAAAGGAGAAATGAGATTTTAGAGTGGAAACTAAAGAATTTGAAAATTATGAAAACTAGAAACTGTTATCACTTCTTTTTTCCAGGAAATAAAAATTGGACCAATGAAATAATTTTTGACAATTTCTTGTCAAAGGAATTTATGAAAAATAACTATCTAACTTTGCTAAATCTTGGTGAAACTTGACTTGAAAACTTGAAGGTACTTGGATGCGTCCAGAGGAGGGCAACAAAGCTGGTGGAAGGGCTGGAAGGCATGTCCTGTGAGGAGCCGCTAAGGACACGGGGTTTGTCTCGTCTGGAGAACAGGAGGCTGAGGGGCGACCTCATTGCTCTCTGCAGCTTCCTGAGGAGGGGAAGTGGAGAGGGAGGTGCTGATCTCTTCTCCCTGGGATCCAGCGACAGGATGCATGGGAATGGCTCAAAGCTGTGTCAGGGGAGGTTTAGGCTGGACATTAGGAAGCATTTCTTTACCGAGAGGGTGGTCAAACACTGGAACAGGCTTTCTAGAGAGGTGGTCGATGCCCCATGCCTGCTGGTGTTTAAGAGGTATTTGGACATGCTCCTAATAGCATGCTTTAACCTTTGGTCAGCCCTGAAGTGGTCAGGCGGCTGGACTAGATGGTCAGTGGATCAGTGATGTAGTTACACACACTTTTAAGGGAAAAGTCATTGAAGAACCTGATCTGCAGGTAAAAAATTTCTCTATTTTTCAACAATTTTGTGATGCTTTCACTTCTCCTTATTAACGTCAGGCCAAACAATCCCCTCTAAGAATTAAAAACCTGGCAGTGTGTTCCAGTAAAAGACATTAAACAGGACATTTGTGTCACTGACTAATGAAACTAAAGATATTCCCATCTTTTAAAATAAACATTGAGTAAACTCCAAGGAAAATTTATCAGTAGCTAAACCAAAAAGTTCCACACTGTTTGATGTGTGTTTTGCAATAGTGTCAGGTCCTAGGGAAATGGTACGCAAACGTGACAGGGTCGGGTAAAAGAGGTCACAAAAGAGAAGGAAAGGTCTCATGGAGCACTGACAATATTCCTGCAATTTAAAAGCTGACAAAATATCTTTTCCAGCCTGTGAACAGAACTCCTGAGTGGGTGAGGTTTAATGATTTCATTGCTGTGAAAGCTGAATCATGACTGTTTACCGCATATACAGTTTTTACTTCTTCTTTTATACTATATATAAGGAAAACGGATTGACATTTTTGGGTTGTTTTGCCCAATGTTCTATGTTTGTGTATGCATTTGAGTTTGTTTGTCTGTCCTTGACCACCAATTACTTCCATACCTTCTGACCAATTTCAAAAATTGCGGCAGAGCAGAAGAGATTTCAATCATAATAAATTTCTGCACTTGTTTTTTGGTAGTAGTCCGTAAAAAAATTCTATTACTTTCCCCTCAGGGAAAGAATAAGTATATTAGAGCTCAAAATCCACGTAAGAGAGATCTTTTGAGACTTGCTTCATTAGCTGCATTGTTCAGAGTTTGACTTCAAAGAACCTAAGAAAGAGGTAGAACATCTGTATCTATGATTAGTACAGCCTTCTCTCCCTCAATATCCTACTAAGGTTATTCATTTAAAAGCAGGCTAACTGTGTGTTGAAGTTCTTACTGTTTCTTGGCTCTGATGGGAGAGATGCTGAAAGCCCACAGAAGGGATTACAAAAGGCACTGAGCCGTACTTTTGCAGAGAACCGAGGATTAGGTTGATCTAGCAACTCTCACTCCTAAAAGTGGTGCCTTGAAGGTGACAGGCAGTGTGATGGCAGGGATATTTGCACTTGTTTTTTGCCTAATATATTCAGCTCTTGTATAGCCCCAGCATCACACTTTCTGGTAATACTTTCAGTAGCATGGTTAGCATCTCTCTTGTGGGGTTGTCTTCTCTTTCAGCTGCTGCTATGAGAAGATTGTGCATTAGAAGGGTTTTGGTTTTGCTCTTTGCACAGTTTCTTTTTGCTGTGGTATCTACTCTAAGCACAAACAGCCTTTTTGTTCCCAGGGCTCTCAGTCTAGTTTCAGAAGGCTTAAATTGCCTTAACCAAAAACTTTGTGCTAAACTGTTTGAAGTTACTGTAGAAGGACAAAGCGTTTCACTGCTCTGCACTCAGTATGCAGAACACCTCTCTGCCTTCAGCTTCTGCAACTGTATCCTCCCTGGAGGATAATAATTTCTCAACAGCAATAGTAAAAATATCAACTAGAAACCTAAAGAAACACAGAAAATTTCACCTGCTAGGGTCTCACCGGGTGGCCGGTAATCTGCCATTTGGTCCTCTTTATAAAGCAATGCAAGTGCTCCCTCTAGTAGATGATACCTGCGGTTTGTGAATTTATGCAAAGTTTGCAAAAAGATGCAGCACTAATTGGTTTTATGGCTATGCTAGCAAAATAGTTTTCTTCATATGCAGGATATAAACAGCAGTGGAGTTCATAACACCCGGAAAAGCTACAGCATCTAAAATTTCCGTGGCAGATTTGCATTTGAATATGGGTTGGGATGTATAGGTTGGGCAGGTCTAAGTGTCATACCAGGCTGTAAAGAAATGCTTTTCTTCCCTGGACTTTAAGAGTAGAGCATGAGTAAAAAATTCCCTACTGCTGAAATACTACAGATTACTGCAGGAAAATGCAATGACAATGTGCCAAGACATGGTTAAATATTCTCAGGGAACACAGAATGATTTTAGAGACTGCTGGGCCACATAATGTGGCCATCGCATTCACCAGTGAAATACAGTCACGTCTGGGTAAAAACCAGCAGCTGCTTCACAGAGCACCACCTGCACGGTGCTTTGAGCCAGGCAGTGCTCACCAATACTGTATCTCACCTGCACGGCAGGGGGAATTTGAAGAAGATAGAAATTCAATTATCCATGCTGAAATGCAGCCAAGACACTGAGGACAGTATATCCACTCTTGCAGAACAAAAATTAAAGAGCATCTTTAGTGACCCAAAGCTGCAAAGGCTTGAGGTTTTCATCTCATTCAGTTGGTGGTACCACTTGCAGCCCTGTGCCTACATTTATTGCTGGTGCAGCTCTCACTACCACTTTGAGCATCCAAAACAGCATCCTTGTCTTGCAGTCAGACAAGTGTGGATGAAACACGACCTGCTTCGCCACATCCAGCAGGACTAACACGTGGAAAGTCACAGCTGTAGTATCTGAGTATACCTTTGTCTGAAGGCCAGTAACACAGGCGTATGCCAATGACATGGAAGATGCTTGCTGAATAACATAGGCTGCTGCTATCATTTGTTACCACTCAATGGGCAAAGAGCCTGGAGCCGGTGTGGCTTCAGCACGCTGTACGTTACTGCAGGCAGTTATCCCACCGGAGAGGAGAAGTCGCTTCATGGGAAAGAAATGGAGTGAAAAAAAGGATCGGAAATGGAAGGATAAAACTGAATTATTAAAACCTCAACTGGCTAGTGGTTGCACAAAGGAGGACATATAAATGATACAATATCGAGTAAGGTCTTTTTAGTCGGTTTTGTATTTGCAACAGACTCTCTAAGCTTTTAATTCTATGCAAAGTTCTTGACACTGCAGATGAATATAGCAGATAAATATTGATTTAGAACATTTGGCAAATGGTCTATTGAGTTCTGTATCTTCTTCCTAAGTCTTCAGGGGAAAATTATCAGACTGAAAGAGGGCAGCTACGGGAAAATTTCTTCACAAGTGAAATTTCTTTGTGCCCATTTTTGAACTGGGCTTTTGAACATGGTCATCAATTTTTATATTTCTTCCTTACTATTACACTTTAGTGTTGCAATAGTATTCAAAATAATGAACATATTTTAGCTAACTCTGTAAAAATCCAACTTTTTCTGAATCAGGCTGAAATTTGAGCCACAACCATATCTCACAACAGTGAGTTCCAGGAGCTATTTGCACATAAAATGTATTTCAGGAGAAAGTAAACACATTTGCTGCCTTTGATTTTTGCTTAAAAAACAGAGGCACAACCTTGGACTTCCCTACAGAGGGACAAGGTACCTAAGGTGAGCCGACAGTATGCGTGACAGAGCATAGGACAACTCATTCTGTGCTTCTGTGCAGAAAAGAAAGGACAATGCAAGATTGCATTTTCCCTCCACACAACAAAGAGCACAGGACACATCCTCAGCCTATCCCACATCTGCTCTTTCCTGCAGATCCACGGTGCTCCAGCAGAGACCAGAAGCAACCATCAACCTTTCCGTATGGATGTAGTTCACAGGAAAGTGTAAACTACAGTGAAATATCTGGGGAAAAAAGATCTGGTAGGAAATTATATCCAGCTAAAGCATGCACAGCCCTACATATAAAATATCCTAAAAGTATTTGCAAATACATAAATACTGTGAAAAATTAAACTCCTCAGTCAGGCCAGACAGGCTCTGAAGTTATAGGCATAAACTGCAGCAGTGAAAATATTAAGAAATACCTTTATAAATGTATGGCTGTTTAAGCACTGGAACAAGCTGTCGAGGCAGGTTATGGAATTGCTAGCAATGGTGCTCTTCAAGGCTGGATTTGACATTGCCCTATTAGGGATGATATACGTGGAGCTAAATCATTTCTGCCATGATGCAGCTCCTTTCCAGCCCAAATGAGCCAAATGTAAATGTGATGTGCACCGATACATACTAAGTACAAGGAACGAAATTCCTGCTAAATGAGATCAACACGCAGAAAAGGTGCATCCAATAAAGAACCTTAAATAACCCAGTCATAGGAATGAGTGTTGCCACAAAAGGGCAGAAAAATGAAAGCGAGAGGTGTTCAGACATATGCGTGAGGCATCTGAAAAGGAAACATCCTCTACTATCTGAACAGAATTTGTGTATTGATAAAGAGTACTAAACATACATTTTTAAGTGTAAAAGAAAACCATTCCTCTCAGCCTTTGACTTTTTAGCTCAAAACATGCTCTCTTCTCTTATGAAACCACTTTTTTCAAAGGATTGTAGGAATGCTTGTGGCAAATTAGAAGCAGCTGAAATGACAGCTCCCAGTCTGTTAGCTGCAGGTGGAGAGCTAAGGAAGCTGTTTTAATAATAATAATAATAAAAGACAACTGGATTTGGAGACTTCACTTTGGACAAATGGATTAATTGAGTTCCCACTGGAGTCAGAAAGAGGAAGAGTTTAGCTGGCTGTTCTCAAGCAACAAACCCAGCCAATGTCTTTTGTATTTGCTCTGTCATTATGGAGGATCTGGTAGTGATGGTCTGTGCTTGGGCAATGGTCCAAGGATGAATGCTTCAACCTGAGCGGAGCCTCAGAATCACTGACCAGCAGACCTGCCTCCTGGGGTGGAGCAACTGCCCTAAGGGATGATGGCATTTGAGTTGATGAGAGACCTTCTGGTAAGTCTCCACAGGAAAAGAAGTGCTAGAATTCAATCTCTAGGGGATTCAAATCAGTTTATGCATATATGCTGTATATACATACATGTGTGTGTATATATATTAGTGCTTAAGTATATAACCTTAGGCGTTAAAGTCTAAGCAGTCACCCTAGCTTTTTCAGAGACCGATAGACCTTCCAGAGGTTAACGCGGCTCATCCCAAATATGTACTAAGTGATGGTCCAAATGACTTTGGTGTTGCCTATTTCTCCCTATTGACTGCAAAGGAAATTGAGGTTGTGTCACTTCAGTGAAGGGAGAAACATTTGGGACGCCTGAAATTAGGTGCTGCAAACCCTGTTGTGAGGACTGAGGTTGGCTGTGCTTCTTCTTGCACCCCTTCCTGCTGGGTGTGAGAAGGCTCCAAGGAGATATCCTCATCTCGCCTGTGTTTGAGGAGAGAAGGACAGCCCCAGCCCTGTTGCCTCTCTCTAACCATGACAGCTCCAGGACATAGCTGCAGGGCCAGACTGCATGGTGCAAGTATAACGGACTATCCCAGACAGGCTTTCATCTTCTACTCAAAATCTAGGAAAGAGTGTTCTGGGGAGATTATCCTTTCCTATAGAAATGAAAAAAAAACCCAAAACCCTCTGCAACCGGGAATAGACTTGTTAGGGAGTATACCAGGCTATGGGGAAACCAACCTTACGAATATGGAGAATGTCTAAACACATTCATACAAATTATCTATGTTATCTGCCCATCCAAATAGGTAATTTTAAACATTTTTATATTTTTCAATTTTTTCTCCTGCTGCCCCATGTTTTTTTTTGTTATTCCCATTTCCCAATGTAAAAGTCAAGAACAGACATCTCCTAATTAAGGACAAGGTATTTCCAAGTCCTTAATGATCTGCTGAGTGAGTGGGGACATGAATTGCCGTAACATCTAAACCAACAGATTCACTGTATTTCTAAGGCATGGAGTGATGGGGGTTTATGTCAGTAGGTCTCTTTGCTCTAAGGGTCATTCTCTTGCCCCTCATACAGATAGGAGATGATCATATAATGTGAGATTCATATGGGATTTGCTTTACTGCTGCATCAAAGGACAAAACCAAAGTCAGAGTCACTCTTGAAATATTTCTAAGTTGCAGCTGTAATCAGAAAGTCCATCGCTTGAAGCAAAGGTTAGAAATACTGTGATACTTCATACACAGGTAAACTAGTGATAGCATGCACTTTAGCACTCGCTTTTGTCTTCTGAGGTTTAAAAAAAATTATTTCCTCATCTGCACTAGGACTTTTTTTCTGTAATTTCTGACAACTCTACCACTAATGGTAATACTGCGACACCTCAAATTTACTTAAAGGTGATCACCAGCCATTATTTTAACTACTGCCATCCAAAAGAGGTTAGACGGCTTCTGTCTGAAATGTTAATAACTGCCTGAAATCTTGTCTGCTTTTGCCTTGCTTCCTCTTTCCATCTGAATATTTCAGGGGAAGAAGTAACTGGGAATTTTACCAGAAAACTCTGCACTGTAAGTACAATCTCTGCCATCCATTTTGTGCTCTTACATCAGGCATGGGGTTACTGCTGGAAACAGGTACCCTATTGTTTCCTAAAGTTTTTGTATCTCTCTACTACATTGCTACTAAAAGTATTGTTATTGGCAGTAGTAATGGTATTGCAATGTGTTGTAGGGCATCCACTGAGCTTAGTGGTCTCTCAAGACTCAATGAGAAATAGCCATTCCCATGAAGATCTTACGGTCTTCATGGTCTGGACTTACAAAAGGGCAGGAAAAATTTCTTACATCCACTGTGAATCCAGCCTTCTAAGAAACACATACACTTTATAATGCAAAAAGCATAATTACACTCTAATTACACTGTAGTTACATTTTTAACCTAGGATTTCCACTAATCTATGTAACGAGGTAAATCATGGACTGGCCAAAAATAATTACAGTGTAAAATGACAGAATTAATATACCTGCTTTTAAAAATATACAGTCAGATCCTCAGCTGAGTTAAATCATATTCTCTCTGATGACATCAGTCTGGTTTCTGTGCATTAAAAAGCAAATCATGGGAGCAATAATATCTCAATTATGTAGTTAACCTTCTGGTTATATTAATTAGTGATGATTAGGCATGGGAAACCATAATTATGTGATGTACATAACATTCCTTTGAAACTGCATCGTGAATCCAAACACAAAAGGCAGATGTGAACATCTAACCAGGTTCATTTCTGATGTCTAGAACAAATATGAGACTCAATGATTTGACCCTCTACCTCCTATCTGAAACACATTCAATGGTGATAGCTCTGCTGGTTTCAGACTTGCATAAGAAACTGCAGTTTGTATTTGTCCCAGAAGAGAAATGCAAAGTAGAACTGTCCCATATTCTGATTTCACATGGTGGTTGCTAAAACCCAACTTAAAAAAAAAAAAACAACAAAGAGACAAACAAAACATCTAGGTCCAGTTCAGTTCCTAAAGGAGGAAGCCCTGAAACTAAAGAAGCACCTTGTCACCTCACCGCATTTAGCCATTTGTCTGGGGTATGAACAACTAAAAATCAACACCTCTTGCTCCTGTTTGGAGGAAATCCTGGCAGCCAGAGCGTCATTTGCACAGGACCTTTCTGAAGAGTTGCTCCTCACTGACTCCAAAAACACTGTGGTAGACACTGTACTGGGGAAACTGATTTTCCTGAGGCAGCTGTTTGAGAAGACCATGGTATGGGGAAGAAGGAGTCAGCGCAAGCAGGATTTTCCACCACTGTCCTCATGCCTAAATTAAGACTGAAGTTTCTCACCTTCAAGGATAAAGAGAAAAGCCATTCTGAGCTAATGCTCTTCCCCCAGCATGTCAGAGATATGCTTTATCCCAGCAGACCATTCCGTCAGCAGGAATACAGTAAATAATTAATGTGTAGGTCATTCAGTCCAAATTTAGAAAAATATTAAACATTTCACTTTTATATAGGCTTCTATCACCTACAGAAACCCACAGAAGCTCTGCATTGGAATAGGAATTATGGACATAAACATTTGTACAAGTCCAGGGTTATTCCTGCCATTCAGATGGCAGCATCCTGCCATCTCTGCAGGAAAAAGGACAAATGCAGAAGAACGTCACAGAATTTCCATTAGAATTAATCCTTTGAAAAGTGCATGTTAGAAGAAACTGCGTATTTTTGGCCAAACAAATATGCTTTAAATGGACATTTTGCAAATGTCAGGTTGAAACATTCCAAAGTTAGGAGCTGCCAGAATTAAGGTTGCCTGTGTTTTCTGAGTAGCATTGCACTTGCAGGCACTTTGTGGCTGTTATTGCCTGGTTTTTGCTTTTATGTTTTTAATCTAACTAACTTGACTTTGAAAGGCTGACTTGCAGATCTGGCATTTGTAATTCTGGGAAACCCCACTTCGCACACTTTTTCACCTATATTCACTCAATTATTATTTAACGTATTGTTTGCTTTCTGCCGTGCTAGCAGCAAGGGACGCGGGTGCAACATGGGCCACAGTTACATAGTGCCCCACAGAATTAACAGCGTTGGGGTCTTCAGTGGATCTACTCCAAGGTGTCAGGACAATTCATGGTAAACCAGGTTCAGTCGAAAACCCTGCCCTGTGAGCAGCCCAGGTCTGGGAGGCCCTGGGCACATCATGGACAGAACAAGGTGCCATTAGCTGGCACTGACATTTAAGGGACTAAAGGCACATGGCACTTTGCAGCATGTAACCCAATAGGACTTTGGCAAGATATTCTTCCTGTCTTTTAGTTCACCAAACTGTAAAACTGTTGCCTAATATTTACTAGCAGCAGTTCCCAGGCATTGCAAGCTGTTCTCTAACAATATTTCCCATAGAGTCTGAGATTCTTGAATGAAATTTCTGTAGAAGGATTACTTAAATGTTTTCTTTTTCACCCTGAAGTTCATTCAATATAATGTTATAGAAGCAATCCTTGCAAATATCTCACTTGAAGGGATGTTTTTTTTTTCCGTTTTCTGTTGCTCTTGGCAGTGGCTGTGACAAGAATGACAGCGCAAAACACAACAGAAAGTTATAAACATTACTTTTCCTCAGACAGCAAACAAACTCCTGGATTACCACTATCCTAAATGGGAAACTGAGCCACCCTGCCTTCAGAAACTCCCCCTCCTTGCCTCATCCTGGGGCTGCAGGGTGTGTATAAATTGAGTGCAATGCTGCTGCCATTTCAGCTGATGCTCCTGCCCTGTAAGGATGCTGATGCTTTTGAGGTCAGCCCGAAGATGAGCTTCACCTACAGGCATTATTTGAGGCTCCTTGGGAGTGACAAATTTGGGACTCGTCAAGAAAAGATGGGTCACCCTTCTCTACAGCTGTCTAAAAAGGGAAACCAGCAGAGGAATAAAAAATTGAGGGAAGGTGTTTTTCATCACTTCAATGTTTTCTTGCTATTACTTCAACTTGCTGCACAAGCAAGGCAGTGCCATTTGGCCCCACTCTTTGATACGCACCTCCTGACACCCAACCAAAAGGTTGCCATAATCCGACAACAAGCATGAGCCCCCCCTTCCCCACCGTCACCCTTTTCTCCATCCTGCCACGCAGATCTCTTTTTCCTAAGCCCACACCCCTTGCTCAGGTCCGGATCCAGATCTGTCACAACCTGACACATTCTCTGCACCTCCTGCTGGCCTCTTCCCCTTCTCAGCATTTTCTTTCCATCAAGCCCACTTACGCTGCAGAGCTATGCGCAGCATCTGAAGAGCTGGCGCAGGTCAGACCATGCCAGGGGCCATTGTCACGATTTAAGAGTGCAGATGATTGAATTAGAGGCTTTGGCACGGCTTAGTTTATCAGTATTAATGAGGCTGAACGAATCATGCAATTCCTTGGGGACTTTTGCCTCACTCTTCCCTTTCCCTTCTGGAATCTTGACCACCCACTCTATCCCACTCTTCCCACCTCTGCTAGCGGCTCCAGAGATGCTGGGTGCAGGACTGGTGAGGCCATGGCTTGGCCCCCTTGGTTAGGGACATGGATGCATGGGCAGGAGACAGCAAAACAGGAGGCAGAGGGTTGGGGGGGTGCATACATCTACAGGACTTTTCTTGAGTGGAAAAGCAAGAAAATGTAGTTTAGAGGGGGGTGAGTTTTTCTAAGAAAAAATATACAAGCCTTCTCCAAACCTTAATTCTAGCTTGTGGCTTTGCACATTTACTTATCTCTCACCATAGCAGATTACTGGGCTTGAGTATTACAAGCATGAATGGAATTTAAGAAATTAACTGTAGCGATGCAGAGTTCTGTCCACAGGTAAGATTTCCTGCCATCAAAAAGCCAGCATGAAGGTTTGTGGGTCTGGGTTGCCACTGCTGAGGTTCTGCATAGGGAGTCATCGCTGCGATTCAGACTCATGATACGGCGAAACTCTGACAAACTTGGATGTGATTGCACCGAACAACGCTGCCTCAGCAAGCCGTTTGGGCATGTCTCCCTCTCCCTTTCCACCGTACCTTCCCAGCAAATTCATTAACCACACAGATGCACTAAAAATGCTTGGAACAGAAATGAGAACAGAAGGAGCCAAAACAATTCTCCTGCTAAAAGAGCTGGGGTTTATGTTTGTTCTTTGTCCGCACCTTCCCCTGCCCAGGTGCGACACAAAGGAAATCTCTGCAGCTGATCCGGGACTTCACAAACCGACGGATTATGCACTACAGACGCTGACAGGCCCCTTTGCTTACAACCTGGCAAACACCACAACAGTAATCTCCTCTCTGAGATACAGTCCATCAATCTTATTCTTACACCAACTTGTTCCCCTCTGCCCCTCAGACAGAGCTGGAAGAGCAGCCCTCCTCGGGAAGGATACTAAAATCTCTCCTTCCTCAGCGCCCTCCTATTTTAACTTACTCTTTTGGCTGGCCTCCCATCAAAGTCAGGTCAACACATATCCATTTTCTGTGCTGAGCTGACTAGTTTTCAATAACAATTTCTCCTTCGTTTTGTAACAGAGATCAATAAAACTGCCCCTCTCTCATACAGGCTGAGATTCCAGCAACGTCATTTGCTCTTTATTGTTGCTACTGCTTTGGTTTGTTTCCCTTTTTCTTTTTTTTCTTTTTTTTTTAGCAAGGCACAGATCAATTTAACAAGATGAAAACGACTTAGACTTTCACTCAAGGTAAAATCTGCACTTTATAACCCAGGATGTAATTTACAATCCTGTCATTAAGCTCCGTTAATCCTATTATTATGAAGATAAATAATTACCCATAGCGAAGAAAGGGATTCCCAACAGAGTAGAATTATATTTTCCATCAGTAATGAAAAATATCCCTGCCGCAGTGACACTGGAAATACAGATAGTGAGTACTCCCAAGAGTCCCAGGAAAGGTTTGCTACGCAGGCAGTCCTTCATGGAGCTCGAGAGGGTAGCAGTCAGGAGAATCAGCATCAGGCTCACCAAAATCTTGCCCCTGGCCAAGAGACTGGTCTGGTGGAAGTCCTTCCAGAGGCTAAAGGATGCTAGTGAGTAGAGCTGCAGATCTGGGTGATCCAGCTGCATCTTGTGCATCAGTTTACAGAATTCACTCTCCCACTTCTCCCCAATGAGGTCCTGGGTGACAGAGCCATACGTTTGGAGGTAGTAAGTGATTTGGATGGCTCTGGCTGATTTGACTCTCTGGTCCTTGCTGTTTGGTACTTCCATGACCCCTCCAAGCTGGTGGCCAATAAAACTGCTCCTTCCATCCTGGGAGGGAAAGTAAAAAAGATGAGCATGTGGTTATCCTGTGTAAGAGGTGATACAGTGATACCGTTTGACTCTACCTTCCTTTCACTGACATGCCAAGAGCTCGACTCCAAGGCCACCGCAGTCAACAGCAGTCGTGCCATTCACTTCAGTGGGCTTTGGGACGCATGCCTATTCCCTGCCACAACTCTGTTCCTTACTCATTATAGACTCATTTGCAATTCTGTGCTGCAGTTCAGGGACTGCCCAGATACTCATTGCGGTCCCAGATGTTCGGGACTGAAATGTAGCATGCAAGCTCCTTACCCCGCGGGAGAGAATCACTTTCCCACATTTTAACTGTGACAGACAACAACAAATCTCCAATTACTGAAGTATGAAATTTTTGAGATGAACATCAATTTCTGGAAGATTTGTGATTTCCTGACACTTTGGAAATGCTTTTAAAAAGTTGGAATGTACAGAAAATGAGGCCTGGCTCCTCAGTACAAAGATGTAAATGTAGACAGATCCAGTTTAATAGCTACTCTGGCTCTAGAACAATATAATTAAAATTAGTCTTTTTCAATTTATTTGAAGTTTCATGGATTTCTGTCAGTGGCACAGAGATAAGAATCTACCTTACACCTCGATTTAGCCAGGATTTGGTTTTTTTGTATTTCAAGAATATAAACCTTACTTTGGTCCCACTTATTTCAGCATATGCTAGGACATAATAACTCCATGGCCATGAGTAAAGGACACATCAGGTGCACTCAGGATCAACCTCCATCTGTTTACAAGACCAGACTACATTTTTGTAGAGTTATCTGGTCCCATTCAGATGTTGTTTTGGGTTTTTTTTGTAAGAAAAGTCCTTGCTTTTTAGCCACTGGTTGTTCTAGTTCTCTAGAATAACTGTGATGTGCCCCTTTCAAGACTGGAGAAGCTTGCATGGATTTAGATCAAACCCAGTTGCAAACTGAGGAAGAAGACTCAGTAGAATGGATAAAAATGTCCTAGCACAAGTAATCTCTTTGATCAAAAAATCTAAACCCAGGGGTTAAATGTCTGTTGCACACCAAAAAACAACATTTTGCTTTTTTTTGTGTGTAAATGGGATTAAAAGTTTTCAGATTTCTGTCTTCTTGTATTTAATAGAAACATAAAATTATCAAGCCAGTCAACATGTAAAACATCTTGCAGCAGGAGTTCAAATGAGATAATACTCTTTGCCTAGATGTGCTATGGGAATGAGCAGACTGACAGCCTGAATTTGGGAGATGCTCTGCCCTACACACACACATGGGAGCAGTTGTCTGCAAAAGGCCAGAAGCATTTGGGGGAGACACTTTAAACATCTATTACATCCAACGTTAACCATTTCTAGAAACACCTGTGCTGCACACAGGTCATTATGTGAAATTGCCAGACCTGCTCGCTATAATGATTCCCATCCTAAGGAAAAATCAATGAAGCAAGGTACCAGGCTTTATAAAACGTGGATGTCTTCTGGGATGTCTGCTCATAGAGCAAATAAATATCAGAAATTGAGAGACAGTGGTGAAAATGTTTTATATACTCACCTTGCCTTGTCTCTGGTATGTAAAGGAGGTAATCCTCCCACTGAGAAATTTCTGCCTATGCCTGCTTTCATGGCAGGAGCTCACGCTGTTTTCTGCGTTTGCCTGCCTCAGCCCAGGGAACGTGACAAAGTGCTTTTCAGAAGTTCATTTTTTCCCTATTCCCAGTTGTTATTTCCCATTGAAATAATGGCTTCTGGCAAGGTATCCTGGCACGAGCTGACATGAAAGGTGATTTGCAGTCTAATGCCAGCTTCTCACATCACCTGAAGCCTCATTGCAAATGTCATATAAGCAGACACAGCTAGCACAGAGGGGCAGCTGGTGCTGTTTGGACTCCAAAAAATCCTCGTCTCTGGCATTTCATGTTAGAATCCTGTTTTCATTCAGTACCTCTATTTTTTTCTAAGGAGGGCTCACACCTAACACTCACACACTCACAAAAGGTGCATTTCCAAGCTGGTAATTAAGGTTCGAGCAACGCAGTCCCTGCTCACATCAGACGCAACTTCGCAGTTAAAAATCCCCTTTGGCACTGCTTTGAAATTTGGGGGAGAAATGTCATTTTTCCCCAGTATATATGCAGTGTTGACATTCAAACGTTTGCAGCCACTGCAGGATACTTTAGCAGCACAGCTCCAAACTCAGACAACGGACTGTAATTCAGATTTCATTGATTCACTATGCAGCACGCACGGCAAGGTTATGGGAAACTTTGCGATGACCATCTGCCTTCCTCTGCGAAAGGTGCACTGAATGACGGCAACATTTCAAAAGAGGCAACAGAGCAGGCACAAATAAATCATGTTCTGCTGTATCTCCCATGAAACAGAAGATAACGGCTATTCGTTACACTGATGTACAATAGGGCACCCAGCTCATATGTCAGCAAAATAGAGAGCGAGCTTTCAGATGGAATCGAGGAAATCACAGATGCTGAATTGCTTTGAGGTCGTTTTGTCCATCCTCTTCCTTCCAAAAACAGTTTGCTTCCTATCTACGCAAGGGTTTTGCTTTTGCTGCTTTTATAGCATGCAAACATGAACCTGCCACCACCGCATTTGGGAAAATGGGGCCGTTTTCTAATACAGCTCACATGCTGGCTTTGCCAAATGCTGCAAGTGAGATAAAGGTCCTGTTGTGCTAGGCAGGGCTGTCACATCAGTGGTTACAATTCCTCAGCAAGGAAGACAGAAGAAAGATGGGAAAAAATATTGCCTTTCAGCCCATTTTACAGATGGAGACTGAAGTGTGGGAAAATGACGACCCAGCAGCCAACATGACTTTCAGCATTTCCTAGAGGCCTTCAAGCCGGGGATCTAACTACCTCTTGGTGTCTCATGGGCACTTCAGGGGAGTTATTCACCATCCCCAGTTCTCTGTTGTCCTCCAGGACCACCTTGGTGAAAGAAGGAGACATCAACAGCTAAGCTCCTGGGCTAAGCTCTAAGGTTTGGGAAACAAAATGAGGCCACAGTGACTTGTATAAAAGAGGCCTGAAGATCAGGCAGGTTTTGCACAAGATCCCTCATTCTGCCTAGTTCCTCAATGAAAAAAAAGCACTTTCTGCTGTTAATTAGCACATCCTTCCTGGTATATGCCTACACGATGCTATTTTTAATTTCATAACAATAGCTTCATGTTTCAGACCGCAGATCCCTTACACATTTTACCTACATATGTGTTGCTACTCTCTGATCTTATACACAGAAAAGCAAACTCAAAAAATAGAGTAATAATAATATCTATTGGTTGTACACTATTTCACACCCATATATCTCCAGAGGATCTAGAACACAAGATGATAACTGTCTTCAACAAGGACACTAGCATGGCTGGAGCCTGAATTCAGATTCCCAGGCTATGTCTATGTGTCTTTCTCTTTCCTTTTTTTTTTTTTACTGTCTAGTGAAAACTTCACAGTGTCTGTTCTCCCAGAGGACAAAAAGGGCCATCGTCCATTCTGATGGCAGCTAATTCTCTCCAGATCTGAGTATCTTTAAAGATGGCATGAAATATAGATCATTTGATGGGGCATGTGATACTTGATCTTAAACAGGGGCCAAGCAAAAATCTTTGCTTTGCCGGATACTACTAAATTGTTTTTTGTGTACTCCCTTCTCTTTTTCTAGGTGCCCCAAAGCCATTTTGATTTAGACTCTGAAAGCGGGGAGATGAGAACTAAGGACTCTCAGAGGAGTGAGAGATGACAGACATCAACAGCATCATCCAGCTTTTCCCCCAGGATGATGGATTTTGCCACCTGCGTTTATGCAGACCTGACCTTGCACGTGGCTGAAAATCCAAACTCCTTGTCCGTTCAGCAGTAAAAATCATTAATGGTGAACGGATGGATGCAGAATAAACCCCTACCATCTTTCAGGCTAGAAACTTGTCTGTAAAGGATTCTTGGACCCTTAATGTCCAAAAAAGGTGTGCAAATGGCGTGGGGATGTTTGGGTTGCTCCAGAGCTGAGTGCAGGACCTCTCAGGTTAAACAAAACCAGCTGCTCCTACTGAGATAAATATCTTTCCTCGTGCTAATGTAGGCACAGATCCTCTCTGCATGCAGCCCAGAGGGATACTAGCAATACTCCCTTACTACTAAATTACCTGGGACTATTTTTTTTTCCTTAATAGTTTCAGTGCAGCTCCTGCAGCCCTGACTCCCATCCCCGGGGTTCCGTGTGGTCACTGCCCTCTGCCTCACCAGCCCTGGGCAGGTCACCTTCTCCTCCCTGCTTTGAATGGCACCAGCCTCCACTGACTTCCTTCTCATGGGAAAAACAGAGGGTTTAAGGTATTTTTGAGATGGCATGACTCCTGCCTTCCCAGCATCCTGCTCAGTGGAGGCTAGGGCTGGTGAGAGGTTTAAAAGTCATTCCAGACCCCTGGCAAGGAGGAGAGGAGCCCTTGTACCCTATTGCCAGATGACTCTCATTCAAGTACGTTCACAGAACCTTTGCCAGCAAATGTATCTCTGTTTTTATTTTTCTTTAACTGCTGCCTCTTATCAACTGGAGTGATGGATAATTATCAGGCTACATTCTAGAAATATTAGGATAAAGCATGCCATCCTGGTTAAACTCTGTTTTGTCTTAAAAGCTTAAAAATATTCAACAGAGAGCAACCAGGAATGTCTGTTGAAATATATTGTGTGATAAACATCCTAATGAGATCAATGCAGTTGTTTCTACCTGTGATAAGGACGTTACTACTCTACCAAACATAGGTCACAGAAAGTATTACACTAAAATCCACAGAGGTTAGGATGAAGTCAATTGCTTTAGTTCACCTAAAGTTTTCAAGGTAAAATAGAATAAAAATCCCCTTTCTTTGAGACATTATTTAAGGTTTAACATATTTGCTTGCTCCTACCTCCCTCTAGCTCACTGTAAAACTTTGGAGGGAGCTCTTTTCTCCCCAACTGAACTGATTTCTCTGTCCCTGTCCCTAGTATAGTCGCCCATGGAGACCTTATACCAGTCAATCCTTATTACACAGCCACCAATTACCAGCAATTCCTGAAGCATCCCTTTCAAACAGTCGCACGTAACGCTGATTTGTGCCAGCACAGCAGTTTTCCTGCCGTCAGAGCTGTGTAGGTGCTCTTGCACACCCACCAGACTGCTCGCTGTGCTTGTCCCTGTGCAGCTATTCCGTATGGCTCAGCGATGGAGGGAGAGTCCAGGGCAAGTGAACCCTGAGGGCAACGCATTCGAGGTAAAACTGCACCTTGGCTGGCTGGGAACAGGGACGCAGCAAAGGCCGTGTGGTCTGTTCACTCAGCAAAAATAAAATGTATGAAAATGGCCATGAGAAGTTATCCAGGAAATAACCCTCTAGGTCTCTGCTGCTTTAAAGAGCGATTCAGTTATTTCCAGCTATCCGGCAGTGATGAGGTTCAGCTCACCAGCTAGTCAAGCAAATTTGTTTTACAGTCACTGGGAAGAGTCAAGCACATCCAAAGGATGATCCACCACATCCTAAGGTACAGGTGAAAAACAGACTTGCCCTCCGCAGTTGCCTGTCTCTCTCCATTTACAGCAGAGGCACGAGATTACTTAAGGCTTTTGTCAGGCAAAAAGGTTAGGAGAGGTTAACTCATCCTCAGTGGCAGATGCAAACACAAAACTAGCCTGTCTTGTCATCCTTGGCTCATCTTGGCCCCTTCACAGGCATGTCCTGCACGTTAACAAACATACGGACCTTGAGCCCCTTCCCAGGGAAATCAAGGATCACCAGAGTGATTTTTAAGGGAAGGAGATGTGTACGCAGAACATCCAAAAGGCAACCAGAACCATCTGGCTCCTCTTTCTGATGAGTCTGGGCTTGTGCTCCTTTCCTTTACTGCTTTGGGTTTCTAGTTTTTGATCAGGTAATTTGAGAAGAGACAAGATCAGGAGAAAAATATTTCAAGAGACTTATATACTCTAGGATAAATAACAGAGAATAAGAGAAGTGTTCCTAACACAAATCTATTCCTTCCAAGTAAATCAAATTATGGAGGAATTCATAAGGGTGCAATAGCAGAGTGTGATTGCTGCTGGAGACTTCTTCTGTGTGGAGGAGCTGCTGGTGCTGGACATGCTGTGTTTCTGAGTGGTCCTCCCTACTTTGCTCCTTCAGTATCACCCCATCAGGTTTTCAGCTGTCAAGAGAGGGCAAGGCCAGAGGGAAAGCAGAAAAGGCTGTGCCTCCACCTTTGCTTCCCCTGCACATCCCTCAGGAACGAAAATACAAGATAAGCTCTCTCCCTTCCAGATTGGCTCACTCCACACCAAACCTTCCCTCCTAGACTGTATTTTGCGTTTACATCCATTTCAAGCCTCCTGTATTCTTTGTCCTACCTTCAAGCTCTTCATTGCTGAACTGACTCCTTCACTCTCAAGGTCAGATTCTCATTCAGTCCACCTCAGAACCCAGCCCAGTTCTTCTGGGGAAAGAGGGGTGGATTTACTGCCCAGTTCACTCCCAGCACAGCTTTGTCCCCGGTTGTCCTAAACTGCACCCCTGCTCCCAAGGGCACAGTGGTGTCTTTGAAGCTGCTGAGTAATACCCATGTTGGCTGTAATTGCACACCTCCCCTGTGTGGAAGGGTATTGATGGAAGGTGGGGGGTTACAGACAGCATAAAGAGGACCGCAAACACTGGGAGGTCATGTCAGGGCACAGCTGGCCTATCTCCCTTTTTCTTCTTCTCCCCTCCACCAGGAGCAGGATCCCAGGCGCAGCAGTGAAATAGCTTTGGCACTGACAGTTCAGGCAGGTGAGTTGGTGGCTGCAACCCAGGCCTGCAAGATGGATCCAAGGGTGACGGGCGCAGATGGCTTTGGGTGCCCAGTGGCCTGGTGAGATGGCAGGAGAGGAAGCCCTACAGTGGGTGGCTCAGCAGAACTTGCTGTCGGTGACATCAGTTCACCTTCCACAGGAGAATCGTGTCAACAGGATCTCTCAAGTCATAGGTAAGCCTGGGTATGTAACTCTACCAGGTCAGGTCTTAAAATACCGCTGTTCTCTTGTTTCCAGCAGGCACAGAGCCACAGTTCCCTCCCCACTTTATACTGTCCTTTGAGTTTGTGCTCTGCCTCGTCCAGGACCAAAAGTCCTCGAGGCATCACCTTGGGCTCAGCCCTCTGCGTTTCACTGCCTGTCGCTGCCAGTGGAGCCTCCCTGGTATCACAGAGCAAAAAGTCAGGCTGCATCTAGCCCCTAGATCCCCCAGGATGAAGGATGATGGTAAAAATAATCCCCGCAGACCAGCAGAGTGTCCCCTGCCTGGGTTCCTGTCCGAGGGATGGCTGTGGATGAACTAAGCCAGTGGGAGGTGTGCTTTGTGGGGGGTTTATGTAGCAAGAAGGTGGTCAATGATGCAAAAGAAGTGGAGTTTGTTGTGACTGTAAAATAAAAGCGGGACTATAGAGTGGGGTGGCCTAAAGAGACTGGAGGTGTGGAAAAGAGGGAGGCAGGAAGGAGAAAACACAGGGTGAGGGGTAACAAAGCAGCAGTTCTCGTTGCACCCTGACCACCCAGAAAGAGGGCAGGACAAGGCAGGTGGGAGCAAAGCTGCTTTCACATCCTCCTGCAAACAGCAGAGCTGTGTCTCCCGTGCCCTGTGCCGCTGTGCCAGTGGCAGCAGATGAGCACAGCCCTGCACTGCAGTCCCTGCTTCAGCTCTCGCCGCCTTCCCATCCCCCTCCAGCCTCCCTCCTTCCCACCTCCACACAGGGACCCAGACTGCACGGTGGCATCAAGCAGAGCGGCAATAACTCATGGCTGGGTTTAGCTACCCTAAACTAATCCCCCACCCCAGCAGAGGAATAGGATATTTCAAGCATTTCCACCCCAAAAGTCACACTTCAGGCTGGGTAGCACACGTGTCATTTCTTCTTGCTGGCATCTATCTGCTCCCGGGCATCTGGTTTGCAAGCTCTGCACGGCCGTACTGTGCTGCCCTAGACCTGTGTGTAGGGACCCGCACAGCACCGGAGGGTTCGGACCCCATCCCCAGCTGTGGTCTGCCCAGAGGCCTTTAACAGCTCAACATGCCAAGGGTGAGAGCTGGGGGAAGAGGGTGGCATGAATAACTCCAGCCCTGTCTGTGGTCTGGAAAGAAACAGGGACTTGGTTTATGGGTCAGGGGCTTCCTCTCCCCATGCACAGGACCATGCCCTGGTTACTGGAGATTTTTAGCTGCATCCCCCACCTGCACTGTCTGCAAGGCAGCTCCAGAGCATGGCAGGTTGATTCAGCTAACCAGGAGCTTTATACTAAGGTGTGGGAATTTCCTCAAAACCTGTTTTTCTATCCCAGGACCTCCATGCTTCTTCACATCACCAAGCAGGACAGTGTTCATATTTTTCATATATTCAAATCCTGCTTTATGACAGACTTTTGCGAGAAGGTGTCATATGGCTTTAGGAGGTGAAATGCCAGATCCTGCATTGCATGGTACAGTTGTGGTCCTCCACTTATGCAAACTGGGACAACACTGGCCTCTGCCAGATGCCATAAGCCATGAAGAATTCCCAGGTCCAATTAAAAAAAGCTGAGTTTGTCTCCCTAGCACAGTTAGTGTTCTTCCCAAAGGATTTTGTTTGTGCCAAGGAGAAACGTAGGAATGAATCACTAAGGAGACAACAGTACCTCAAGGGACATGCACAAAACTCCAATATTTGGTATATACAGCTAAACGCTCACACTCACGTATGCAGGTATGTGTGTGAAGAACACTTTTACCACCTCTCATATTTGGAAAACTCTAGGGATCTATAGCATGAATACTCCATGATTTCATCCACAGCTCAGACTCAATGTTAAAAATATTTAAAGGAAAGGAAGAAAATTACAAGGTGAGTAAGAAGACAAGAAATGCCTTTTCAGTGCAGGCCAGCGGTCCATCTAGCCCAATTTCCAGTCTCTGTGCATTTCTGAAGCATGACACACCATGGCAGTGTCTTCCATAACATGGCTGGAAGATGCCTTTGGGAGTCTCATAGTTATTGTGGGGTTTCCAGCTCTTTAACAAACAAAAAAGTGAAATGAGCTGCTGGGAAGGGGGAGGAAGAATGCAACTGTTCATTTTTTAGCAAAGAAATCTTTCTCCCAAATGCAGGGATTTGAATGAAATTGGCAATAAAAAGTAAGCAAGACTAATGAATTAAAGTTATCTTGTGCCCCAGTGAAATCCAAGAGAGTTTTGTTATCTGAAGAGGGTCATTGTTTTCTTCAAATGGGAGTAAACAGGACAATATTCCACCAGAACACTTTCTGTCTCTTGTCCTAAAGTTAAAAAAAAAAAAAGACAGCAGGAAACACTAAAACTCAAGAAAACCTCCTTTCTTGTCGTCTTTCCATAGCAACAAAAGCAAAAAGGCACAACACTGCAAAACCTCACCATTCACTACATATGCCCAAGCTGAAGGGTTTTGGGGGGGACAAGGATGGGATCCAATAATTGCCCCTAAAAGGAGATCCTAAAAAGAGGTCACACGTTTTCACTGACAGGTTTGTAGGCCCTCTTGCTTTGTGTGCATCCCACTGTGTACCTCTTCTAATTGTTTTCCCTACACCGCTTGGAATCCACTACACACAAGAAATAGGAAGAAAATCTGCCAGGAAGCAAAAGGAATTGGATTTGCCTGGTTTTATTACTCCATCTAAAGGAAATGTTAAAAAATAAACAGCAGAGAATAAAAAGTGAGCAGTAAAGCAGATCCACAGGAGTCATTCTCTTTCAATCTGAAGTTTCAATAATGACACAGAAAAGGGTGCTTTTTTCTTTTTAAATTATGTTTTATGTTGGCAAACATCTCTTTAATTTTCTCTTGTCTCTGCTTTTCCTGGTTTCTCTGGGGACCAGCAGCCAAAGTACTGAAACACTGCGATAATGTTTTATCAAAGGCAAGAAGAAAAGAAAAAACTGAGAATCACAGAGCCAAGTGTGATGTGGCAAGATTTTGGGGCTAGCGTGGTTTTGAGGCTAACTTCCAGCTAAGCAGTTTGCAGGCTTAACTAAGCCCAGCCTTCGAATGCAAGGCACCGCTGTGCTCTTGCCCAAGTCCTGTCAGGGGCTTCCACTCTCACGGTGCTCAATAAGATACAACAAGGCACTGCGTAAAGCAGATACAGTTAAGGACACTTAACACTTCCAGCTGAAAATTCTTCCTTTTAAAGAGAAAATCAATCAGTTTTCCCTCTTTTTTTTTTTTTAATTTCAAATTTGGCATTGTGAAGCAATTTCTCTACCCTGAAGCATCCCCCCCCTTCCCTCCAGCACACACTGGTTTTTAATGAGTTTGGCCGTTTGTTAGCTGGAGAGAGCCAAAAAAATTTCTAGTTTCAGATGTTTTTCCTTTTGTTTTTTTTTCATAACATTGGACCAGAATCTGGAAAGGGGGAGTGGGAATAAGGCATTTAAGTAGGCCGGTATTTATGCATTAAAATACAACTGAAGCTGGGGTTCTGGATCTGCATATGAGGTAGCTGAGTCCTACCCAAGGTACTTTTGAATTCAGTACGTTCAAAGAGATTTTTCCCCCCAACGTATGAACATTAGCAGGTAGTTTTTATTTTTGTAAAATCTGTCTCAAGATCACCTTGTAATGCATGCCCTTCATGATAAAATCTTATATTCTTAGTAGCCCATAGAGATGAAGGTGCTGTCATGTGTGATACTCTAACATGTTTTCTTTAATTCTTATTCCAGTCAAAAAAAGTAAAGCTCATGGCATCATCTCCACTTTGGGCTTCTCATTGCCTCCCATCACTGGAGAGCTCTCCTACTGGAAGTTTGCTGACATTATGAGGGCCAGTTTTCTTTATTTTTTTCAGCCATGCTCTGTGGGAGAGGGCGTCTCGTGCTGTCTTAGATGGCACAGAGCACATTTGCAATGATAAACAAATGTAACACAACAGCATGTGACAACCTGAAAATTTTACATCAGCCCAAAACCTTCATCTAGAAATTGCAGGAGTTGCTAATAACTGCGGCTGACCAGGCTCCACATGCTGGGAGCAATTCATCTTGATGCAGCCTTTTGCTGCCGAGGCCTGGAAGGACCCACACGAGGTACAGCAGATGCTGAGGTCTCAGTTCAGACCATAATCAGTGGTCACTGATGAGGTTCTGGCATGGCCCAGGACCTCGCTGTGCAAGGTGCTGTGCAAACGCACAGCTGGAGAAGCTGCCCATGCTCCAAAGATCTTCCCACCTGATGCTGGAGTTTTCTTGGTCGCTGTATTTCACAGTATGAACGGGTGATGTTGCCAAAGGAAGGGTCCCTTCCCTCTCCTTCCTGAGCCTGCACCTCCTCCCTGCCAAGCTTGGGAGCAGCAGTTCATGTGGCATGTGGTGAACTGGGTTGGAGAACTAATCCAGGTTTATGCAAACTCAATGGGAAAGAAAAAAAGAAAAAGAAAAAAAGATTTAATTCCCTCCTTGTTGCCAGCTGGCTCAGGGTTTCTTTAATTCCTGTGTTCAAACCCCGTAGTCCGGTGGTGGTGTCAGCTATGCCACACCTGAATAGCTTCATCCTCAAGGTGGCTGTACTTCATGGCTGAGTATTTGTCCTTTCGTGCGAGTACACAGTAGCTATTAACTTCAAGCAGAGTTTCTGATTTGGATGTGCCTCTTCAGCCAGAACAGGACTCAAAACATGAAAAGTCAGAATTTAGACTCTGAGGCCCTGAGCCAGGCTGCCTAACCAAACCTGCCAGGTTAGAAATGCCAGGACTACCAGGCTGCCTGCTCAAGGAGAAGAGAAAAACGGGGCACCGCCAGAGGGCAATTTTGGTCTTAAATGGACTGAATCTCATTCTTAGGGTTTTCAGTCCTCCTAAAGCCTACAATGTCCCAAACCCTAATTTAAGTATCTTCATTAAATGCTTAAAGTTAGGTCATATGTGTTCCTAGATTTATATGTTAATGTAGATCTATTTTTAAGAATGAGTTCAAGATACCAAGTAAAATTAATATTTAGTTACTGTGTATAAGCACTCCTAAAGTAATGTAGTATATTCATTGTAAATAATAATAGTAGTAGTAATAATAATATAAACAACAACAACCACCACTTTTTCAACTTATCTGAGAGGTTTCCCTGCAAGACACCAAAACTTTTTTTCCCCAAATAGATATTTTACAGTTACTTTAATGGAATACATGTTTTAAAAAAAGGCTTTTCAAAGTCCCCTGGAGTGCAAAGTGATTTTTCATTTTATATTAATATAACCTATTTGGAAAAGTTTTGGTTCTGGCAGAACAGAAAGGATTGGGCTTTTAATTTAAAAAAAAGGTGCTGCAGATGGTGGGACCTTGTGGTATCTAGCCACCTTTGGATTTCAAACAAATAAATATTTAGGGAAAAATTCTGATAAAATAAGCCAAAGAGTAATCAGATGGTAAAGTACTTCCAGATGATAGAACCTCAGCATGTGTCTTCTGAGTAATCGGCAAAATCTCAGTCTCCCTGCTGCAATAAACTGCCAATATCTGGCAATCTATTTTGCAGGAGGATGGCATTTAATTCCGGTTCCTTCAGTGGAAGCTAATTCCTTATTCAGATTAATGTATTTTAGTTCTTTTGCAACTGTCTAATAATAATTTCCAAAAAGAGTTTTTCAAAACCCTGTCAGAGATTTGGTGTGAGACAAAGCTGCAATGGCCTTGATTTTCCCCATGAAATTATTCTGGGAAGTTTTTTCTCATGTCAGTGCAAATGCAGATTATGCCCTAGCTCATTCAGAAACACTTCACCAGACATAAGTATTTGCTACAACGATCTTAAAATTTAGCATATTCCCATGCTTATGAAAATTTAATGGAAATTTTTTTTCTTTTTGGTGATCTGAAATGAAAGTATGTTGGGATTCAGCTCAGCTAATTTTAACCAGCTGAAGGGTAAATGCATAATCTGAACACTTTTTCTGGTCCATGAGGTCTCTGAAGGGTGAATTCATCCCTGCCTAATGTAGTTGTTTAGGAAAAGTGAAATGCGTTCCTTCTGGAGGTTCACCCTTCTCTCCTCTGATTGCACACTGGGCCCAGTTTAGATTAGATGCCAAACATAAAAGGTCTCAAATTAGAAGAAATACGTCCCATCTTTGGGATGGGTTTTCCCATCGTGACTCTCTGTATGAGCATCCACAAATTGCTACATCATGGACCCTCAGTGGCAGGGCAGGGTCACAGCCTGACTCTGCAGCCAGACCAGGTACCGTCTGCTGCAGCAAATGGCGTGATGTTGTGGACATTTGTCAAGAGGAGAAGAAATGACCTGACTCCACGACACGTTTCACAAATATCACCAACCTGTTCCTAGAGACTTGGTCTGGAATCACACTCAAGTTGGACAAAAAATAGTAGAAATTATCCAGCTGAATATTTTTTATTTAACTGTCCTGCTCAACGGAGTTTTAAGGCTGTCTTCTATGAGAATTTTTCCCTGGCACAACCAGGATATAATTAATGAATGACAAAATTCAACAGGGACAAAATGGAGCCAATTTGCGACATTAGGGGTATGAGGCTATTCAAATTTGAAGTGCTGGGGAACAATCAGATGATGCACAACATGGCAGAACAACTTCAAGGTTGGTCCATCCAAAATCCACACAGTCAGCACAAAACTCCAGAAGAAGACTGATTTCATTCTAGAAAGATAACAAAAGGACCAAGGCAAAGCAACAATCTATCAAGGCTTCACTGATTATTTAACTAATCATCTACACCCTCCAAAACACCATTCAAACTCAACATACGGAGCTGTCTTTATTCTGCAGAACTTGATCTGCAAGAAGGTGAAGGATGAAGGACAACACCGAGTAGTGAAATGTCCACACTTGCAAAGCAGTGTCAGAGTCAGAAGTAAAACTAAGTGCCCTTTCCTTGGGGGTTGCAAAATCCCAACTTTAACATCAACTTTGTCTTTGACCTTGGTCCTATAATTTAAGCACTGCATCTCCAATTTGACATCTGCAAAACTCAGCTCACAGGAATCTGTTTCAAGGGAGGACCCTAGATTGCCCTTTGGGGACTGGAATGCAACTAAAACTCTTCAGAAAATTGTTTTATTTTCTGTTCAGGTTTCTAACTGCTCCGGTTCTGTCTGTGTAAATTCTCTGACTCAGCTGCTGCTGACATCTCCTCCTTGTTTAATATTATCTGTGAATTTCATTCCTGTGCAATTCAATTCCACTTCCCGATAATTAATAGAGATGTTAGATGAGACCAGACCTAACACAAATTCTCCAGATACCCTGCGAGATACCTTCCATATCTTGTTACATTATCATTTATCATGATTCTTCCTTTACAACCTCTCAGCCAGTTTCCAACCCACATTCCCATCCAAGCCAATCTGAATTAATTTTTCTATTAGGATTCCCTCATAATCCTGCACAGCCAGGGAATGGGCTAGACTGGTCTTATAAATCTTTTACATCTTTGACCTCTTGATGTTACACGGAAGAGGCATGAGATTGCTCATAAAACTCCAACAGCTCTTTGACTGAATTTCTCCAGCTGCACCACAGCACTCCTTTATGACAGGAAAATCAATGAAAGGGAGAGGAAGATCTGAGTTGCAGCAGAATATGAATTCTTGAATACGTGGTTCTGCACCAAAATCACCATCCAACACCTCAAACTGCTCCTTCACAAAGCAGCATCTGAAATGTTGTCCTTTCCGTCCACTTTATCCTCATTTCAGGACGCACTTGAGTTTCTTTCTGGGCTATTCTCTCTCCTGGTTACCTTTTATTTAGCTACTCTAGAGGAAGTGAAAAAATGTCCTATTCTGCCTTTATTTTTCCTCGTCATTTTTGCTACTTCAAAGAGTAATTGGGTTTTCCACAAAAAAAGTATCAGAATCAGTCTTAAAGGAGAGTTGTTCAGATCTGTTAAGTAGTGACAAATGACCTGCTTTAACTTTCCTTTTGAGGTGAATATTCTGATGAAAAGACTGCTGAACATATGCAATTACAGTATTTGACATTTATATAACACATTTTTTTCCCTTCAAGGGTGTCCTCCTCTTTCTCACACCTCCAAAATCTTATAGTAGAGGCAAGAAGATGGTAAAAGTTTTAAGGATACAAGCTTTATTCTTTTAAGAGAAAAAAGATCCTTTTCTTTAAAATTAAACTCTTCTCAAAAATGAAACATCGTTAAATACTTTATGAGAGCAGAGGAGCTTTTAAGCTTGACAAGCTTGTGAAATTTATTTTTGGGTATATACCTAAAGCCTAAGACTTGTGCTAATCTTGAAGCCTGGGGAAAGAAAGGATTGGAGACATTTGTAAATATTCCGAAATGTTCACGTTTCTTTGCTGGTCTCCCAACTTTCTACGTAATTTACATTGATAAATCTGTTGTGCACCAACTGGGTGACCAGTGTGTTTTACTTGCAGATAGAAAATCAGGTATGGACAGGAAAATTAATGCTAGTTAACAAAGAAACACCAGTGGTGTTTATTACCACACCTTCCAGCCACTGTTGAAGAGAAGTAGGTTTGTCATCTGGATCCAAAAGCCTATGTGGTGAAATCTCTATTGGAGGATGTTTTATACTTATCTGTGAATAAAACCTCACTCAGTAGGACAGGAGTCAAGAACACGAGCAAACCAAAGTGTGGATTTTAAGGAGAAAAGTGCACGTGAATATTTCTATGTTGTGTCTGTTCAGCACTGGATTTGTTAATGTATTTAGTTAATGAATCAAAATCTACTCTAAGAAAGCATTCTGGAAAATGGTTAGGAAAAGGGTGATTTATATTTAAGTCACAGGCCCTGACAAAGAAGAGATTGCGTTGCATAATGAAGTACCGCCAACAGCATCTTTCTTCTTAACGAACTGCAAATTGTTTTACAAACTAAACCTGCTCTGGAAACTGGAAGCAAGGATCACTTTGCCCATCAATACGGTGCCTTGGTCTCCAGTGAAAAATGGCATTAAAAGAGCCAAAGCACCTTGTTGGGGGATGCATTCATGTCCATGGGGACTGGGCTGTGTCCTCAGCCACGCAGGGATCCTGCCAGGCAGAGCTGGTGGGTTGACTTCATTTCTCTGTGATTTTCAAACCGGAGTGGCCTCTCCTTCCCCAAGGTTTGAACACGGGAAAACATTTCCTTTTAAAGTAACTTTTTTTTTTCCCTACACTATAATGTGAGAGCAAAATATTCCGGAAAGAATTTTGAAAAAATACTTTGAAAGAACCATTTCAACACAAAAAAATAGAAGCATTTTGTTGGAGACACATCAAAATGAAACTATGGGAACCTGCCCTTCTCTTTTCTTCCTCCAAGACAAAATTAAGGACAAGGTAGACATTGTTTCACAGTGACGTTTTTGATTTCAAGAGTACTCTAACTGCTGATAGAAAAAGATTCAGCAGAAATTTTATGGGCCTGCCCTACATGCAGCACAGGTAATGCTGTGCACAGAAGCAGCGAAACACTCCATGGCCACCTCTGAATCGTAGCACCCTTTACGAAGCTGTTGACACGCGTGCAAAAATACTCCATGTATGTGGTAAGAATAACACCTCCCCATCAGACTGACAACACTTGTGTAACGCTGGTGGAAACAATTATGCAAGGTGTAAGAAAAGCGAGACCCTGTCTTACACAAGGGCAACTTTTCGGTCTTGCTTAGGTACCTAACTTGGGCACAAGTTTTATGTGCCCACTGAACCAGCCCTATGGGTGATGTTTATGTTCCCTATATATTGCAAGAGGATACACGTTAGGTGTTTGGGCTTCCCTGTGGAGGTATGCAATGGCACCTCCCAGGTCTCCCACCGACTGCGCAAGGAAATTAATTGTGGCGGTCTGGCCCGTTAGGATCTTTGATCCCAAATTATGTACCCTAGGTAGGTGGGCTGGATTACACTTAAAGTCCCTGCAATGTGGCATTGCCTTCAAAGGCATGGGACAGGTAGGCAAGACTGCCCTTTGCCTTCTCATATGCCTTCAGAGCAGACAAGCAGGCTTTAGGGCTTGTGCAATTGGTATTTTAAAAGAAGAATTATTCTGGGAGATGCCGAAACATTTGCCATCGTATGTATTGAGGAAACATTATACACCTGTGGTGCCGGCTGACTTTTTCCATCTTAGTTATACATCATTATCAGACCAAAACCTTTCTGCAATATTAGCCAGGTAGTGACATGCCGGTCTCACAACCTGCAATCCCCCCAGCAGCTCCCTGGCTGCGGTACCAGTTTGTCAGCAAGAGTGGACTGGGGGAGGGCATGTTTGGTGCCAGAATGCAGAACCAGGGAGAAAAGCTGATCTGGCCGACTCACGGCTGTGGGAGGGCTGTCCAACCTCTCACAGAGCTGCTGCTGGCCATGCAGAACTGGCATCATCCAGGAATTACCCACCAACGTGTGAGCAGGGTTAAGAACAAAAAAAAGGTGCAGAAAAATCTCTTTGCCACACCAGAGCTGCCCACCAACAAATTATTCCCAGTTTGCTCTTGAGCCGGTTCCACAGTAATTCTTTTTGGCTAGAAATCCTCCCACTGCCACCAGATCACACTTACTAGGGCCATCAAAGATCTCCAAGCACTTCACCCACAGCTCCTGCTCCCAATAGCCTAACCAGTGTAAAAGTGAAGCTAATTCACCCCCGGTGAATGCAGGGCTAGGGCAGTGACATGTGCCACTGCATGTGATCATCACTCAGGATGTGATCATCGCTCAGGAGCTCTGTCACCGCTCTCTCCCTTTCTAGGACCCTTCACAACCCTGCTACCAAGAACTTCCTTTGCTATCTATTCTCCACATGAGCATCTTGCGCCTTGGTAGGTAGGAAAGCAGAGAACAGGACTAATACAGTGAGCAACAGAGGTATACAAGACTTTATAGCTTGCCCTCTCTGCCTCCCATTGCCTTCCCCTCTCTTTTCCATCACACGCAGCACCTGCTTTCCTACGTTGTTGAAAACTTTCATCTGTATTTAAAGCTGCTTTTCAGCTCAAGTCCCAGCCATGCACGGTGTATCTCACTGTTTGCACTAGGAGTGTGCAATGGTTGTGGGGTCTGCATAAATTAAAGGCTTTCTGTAGAAATGCAGGATCATTATTTTAATAACTCAATTCACTCCTCTCGGAAAACCAGTCAGCAGGTTTTTTCACCACGACTTCTGTAATAATAACTGTGCAGAGCTCTGCATAGGGCTCTTTCATCTCTTAATGGCTGAAAAGGTTTAATACAGGTTTTGTTCTTAGATACTATCTTCAAAACGTCTAGCACAACCTTACCTACCTCATTGTTTACCAACTAAGAAAGATAGGTATGCAACATACAAACCCACATATACATAAAGGGCATTAAATAATTCAAGAACTTTTTTTAAAATATTTATTAGTCTAATTTTCTCCTTACAAAGTTCCTCCTGCTTCTACCACAGAACATATATTTAATCAGTTAACGTTGGTTTAAGGTTCTCCTCTCCTCTCTGTTAAAGCATCTTTCTCTGGCTGGAAAGATAACACATCTTCTTTACTAATGCTCATCAATTGTATCCTCTTGCCTTGCTAGCATGGTGGTGTCTGAATTTGTTTAATTCTTGTTACAGATAGCAAGAATACCTACCCATTGTAAATTCAGAGGGAGAAGTTCAGAGCCCTCCAACAGCTCACACAGCCAGTACAGCACGGGGCTCAAAAGACATTTTGCAAAGGCATAGGGAAGGCTGAGATTAGAAGATGTTATGTCAGCATAGAAACACTGCCAAGAGTTAACTGAATATTTAGTAAAGCAAATATATTTTTTTTCTGTCCACAGAGGAGTAGCTATTGTAGGAAGCGGCAAAGTGCTACTGGACTTTCTACCTTTGGCTAGTGGTTGACATCCATCCCAGATCCACAGTGATGAGCAGCCGTCATTAACTGAAGGGGCTTGTAATTGCATCTTCCTTTTTTTCTCTACCCAAACAATCTTCCAATTGCTTCTTTGTTATTATTCACATCACGGCAAGGTCTCCAGAAGGCCTGGCACTGCATAAAAGGCCATGTCTCCCAGCAAGTGCTGACAAAACTGAAGAGTGGAATAGCTGGGAGGGAAAGGCATGAAGCAGATGACCAAGGTCATCTGAGAGGTCAATGGAGAATGTTTTCTTTGCATTCCTTGACGTGGCCACTGATTTCAGCTGCTTGATGGGAAGGAATGAAGCCCACAACCAACGAACCTGCTGTCTACAGCCTTGGTGGGGTGAAGGTGGAATTACCCCAGAGACAGATAAAGAAAATTGTTTGTAACTGAAGAATGTCAATGCAAAAAGAGCACCCTAAACCCCATCCTTGCTTTGATAGGTTTCTGCTGTCTTTCTGCTGTTTTTTTATGTTGGGACAGCTTCTCCTGGTACAGGTTAACTTGGTTTCATGTCCCTGGTGCAGGAGTGCAGAATTTTCCTAAAAATGCAGGGAAGTGCTTCATTTCTTGCCCACACGGAGCAGGCTGCCTGTCTGATCATGTCCTCAAGAGCTGATAGCTGCAGGGACATCTCCCAGTAAAGGCACAGCTAATCTGCTGCAGACACCAGCTCCGCCAGCCCTTCCAGGCATCGTGGGTTAGGATCCCTTCCTAGTCCTGATGGACAGTATGGAAATACAGTTGGAAGAACACGATAGTCTTTTTTTTTTCCCCTCCAAATAAGTTTTCCCAACCTGTGAGCCAGAAGAGACTACTTGCTTTCAAACATTACCAGCTTGCTTTCAAGCTACTGAGCAGCTACTCTGAGCTCAGCCTGACCAATCCTGTCTTGATCCGAGAGGCTGAGATGAAAACTCTCTGCAGCCTCCAGCCTTCCTCCTCTGATCCTCTCCCTGCTCGTGTTTCATTATTTTGCTCTGACTTAGCAACTTTTGCCAGACACAGAGCACTTCACAGGATCCTGAGCCACAGGCTTGGATTGGGACAGGTTGTATCACAAATGGGGACAGAGCCACGTTGCCTCCAAGGAAGCATCCGGTCCTCGGAGTCAGAGTAATCTTATACTTGAACCAACTTTACTGAAGGAATAAACAGTTTGTGGATATTATCGATACACAGATGCCTACTCCCACGTAGGTGGGCTCTGGTTTTATATCCTCTCTGTCCCATGGAGGTGGTCGGTGCCTCAGGGTCATGTAAGAAGGAATTAATTAATCTTAGAGCAGTGGGAAAGACTCCATGAATGCCAACTTATTCCAAAGTACAGCTGTCAGCGTGAGAAAAATTGAGAATCTGGCCAGTAGGAAGTCTGCAATTACAGGTTTCAGCATATGCAAGTAACTTTTCTACTTAAGCAATAAAGGATTCAATATCCAGCTGATGTGCTTATCACAAATGTGGTGATAGAGATGTCTGTTGTATTTGCTGCTGTTGAGCTTAGTGTTCATAAATGACTGATACTTAATTAATTGAAGGCAGTATTACAGAAGCCAATCTACTTACAAATGTTCTTTTTAACTAGAAGTTGTCATATTTGTTCTGATCTCAGAGAGATAAGTTCTAAGTTATGTTTTCTCAGACAAACTAGCAAATAAATATGAAAAGAAACAGTAAAGGTGAAATACCTGAAAAAATGCTTTCATGCTTTTTTTTTTCCCCTTCCAGGTAAGGACTGTGTTCAGAAATCATTCTCATTCTTTGTAGTGATTTTTTTTTCTTTTTTCCTGATAAGGACAGCAAATTTGCTGGGGTTATTGGCAAATCAGGGTCATAAACCAATCTCCTTCCTCATATCTGATTGTACACAAGAAGTAATCTCCATGTAATCAATAATTCTGTCTATACCAATAAATAAAATGTGCCTCAGACCATACTCTGGCCCTGGGGACAGGGGCACAACATATCCAAGCAGATACACACTGTTATCCCCAGAATGGAGTAGACATACCAACCAGAAATGGAGCCTTTCCCATGCTAACTCCCAAGACATGCCCAGGCACTGTTCTGGAGGTCTTAATTGGCAAAAATGGTGCTGGGATTTGTTAAAATTAGTGATTTAATAGTTTGATGTCTGAGGGTCAGTGCTCACTGTAGACGTGCCCAGTCTATGTGGTTACGGCACAAGCCAGACCCCAAGCACAGGAACATTGTTTTTTTGTCCTGGGCTGGGGAAAGCATGATCAGTCTTGCTTTAGGACGTATCTCAAAAGCCTTCATCAAGACTTCATACATCCAGCTTTGTTTTCTCTTCTGCCACGGTCTATCTGCATGACCTTGGACAAGTCACTCTTCTGGCTGGGCTGCAGACTGCAGCGTGGCGTAGCAATAACTGTGAACAACTAGAGAGCGTCCTCAAAGCAATGGGAGCTGGCATTTTCATACAGCCTGGCTCACCTGGCCTTTCAGAAGAATACACTAGCCTACTGCGTTGCCAGAGTGGATTTTAAATGCATCTCAGGCTTTTGAAACCACACTGCAGTCTGCACTCTGGATGTAAGTGACATCTCTCTGCTCCTCCTCTGGAGAGTGGAGAGACCAAGAAAGACTTCATGACTTACAGAGGGGCAGTGAAGATAGATGTATTTAAGGCTATAAGCTCTTCCAACACTACAGCAAGTAACGATTAAACAATCATTACCCTTCACAGCCAGATTTTCTTAGGAAAAGCCAAGCAGTTTCATTAGATTTCGCAGCCCAGTAACAGCTGTTTTGCTGAAACCTGCTCGTACGGCTCCCACAAAGTTCCCATGAAAGACCTGGCAAGAGCTCACCCACAGCCAGCCTTCAGCTAGCCTCACCTGAGAGACTTGAACCAGTTTGGGCTCCAGCAGGAGACAAGAAGAGGGACAAAGTGAGAGCTGCTCACAAGACTTGAGGGAAAGAAAAAACTAGAAGATGTTTTTGCAGCTCCCAGATGGAGCAGGAGAGCGGTTGCAATAGCTCAACATTGTCATTGTGGTCCCCAAACCAGTACAGGTTGACACTTGACCCATGTCAGCTGCAGACTAGACACATCTGGGACACCTTCATGGTTTATAAACCCACTGTATTGCTCTTACAAGAATTTTATTCAATCTGAAGCCACTATTAAAAGAACGAGACAGAGAAAAATCTACCAGTATTAACCAAGCAACGTGTCCTTTGAGAAAGTGAGGCAACCTAGAAAATCATGGTGAGTCCTTATGGTGCAGGGAAGTTTAGCTGAGAAAGCTCCCAAGGACATGGACCAGTGAGTGTAATGAACAGTGGTCCACACTGAATAAGGGCAGCCATATTTGACCCTCTTGTTTGCATTCCCATGAGGTCTAGCCACAACTGCTCCTTCACAGAATCATAGAATCATAGAATCATAGAATCATAGAATGCTCTGGGCTGGAAGGGACTACACTGAGACATGTCACGACTCAGGTAAAAAGAAATAAAAAACCTCATAGCTACAGCCACAGGGGTTGCTCCCTTTGCTGAACATCCAGAGACTGATCTACCCTACTGGGTGCAGCATCTGGTTAAGCTCATCTAGACACCCCAAAACAAGCAACACAGGCCTGGGTTTCTAACAGTCTTTGCTCAAAGGTGCAGAGAGAAGGGAGGTCAGTAAATAGCCTGGGAGCCTAGATTAAATCAATATTTTGGCCATGGCTTGAAGGAGAGCAAGAGACGTTTGCCCACACCTTCCTAACCCTGTAGCTTAGTAGATGGGACAACAGAGATGACAGAGAGGGGACTCACCTAGTGAATTAATCTGTACAAAGTAGTAATTTATTCCCAGCAGCTGGAACCAAAGAGACCAGAGGAGGTGAGTCTCCGAGGACACGCCATAGCCAAAGGCCAGTCCAGGTTCAGGGCTGACCATGGTCGCACAACACAGTCCTTAGCGTACCAGAAAAAGAAAAACTGTGGCAAAGTGTGTTTTTCTTTCTCGGAAACACAGGGACTCTCCCTATCCACAGAATGGATTGGAATCATTAGCTTTTCTCTAAAGTGCAGTCACAGATTTTGGCGGCTTTACCTCCCTTCACTGAGAAGTGGGTAGAAAGCTGCCTGCTCTGCCCAACTTTAAACCTAGGTACTTACGGGCATTTATTCCTTCATCCAGAAGATGATACACAACAACTACTCGGGGTATTGGAGGTGCCGGGCTGCTATTTGGCAGTGCTCAGAGTCAGACATTTACGCTTTGGGAAAACCTTTCTCTGTGTGAATTACCTACCGATCACTTATTCCAATAAATCTCTAATCCAGACCAGGTTATTTTTTCCTTTGCTTTTATCTTTAAAAAAGGAGGAGCTGAAGGCACACTCCTAGTAAAAAAAAAAACACATTGCAAGTGACTCCATCCTAGTTTTGCCAAGCTCAGTTAAGGTTTCTCTACACAAGAAAATTAATCTGGATTGAGGGAGTAGAATGACTATTTCTGTATAAAGCTGGCTGATAATTATGTTGGTCCAGATTATCAGTGTTCTTCACTCAACTAGCTTAATCTTGACTTTAAAAATAAGCAAAATGGAAAGAAACCACTTTAATTCTGCAATAGCCATGATTGTCTTCACAGCAAACTAAAAGATAAAATTTGCTCAGGGATATTTAATCCAGAATAACTCATGTTTCTGAGCACTCCTTGCACTCAGGAATTTCCAGCAACACCAAGGACACCTTTTCATTTCCACACACTCAACTCAGCCACAACTCTGCACAAAGCAATCACTGTAACATCCAGAGCAATGGGACTAATTCCCAACTGTCCCACCTGGCCCTTTTACTGAAGCAAAAAGACCGATACAATCACCTATGTCTCTGCTTCAGGTTTTGGGGCAGGGACTGGATTTACTGTTTTTTTCCTGGTAAATGAACAGCAAGAAACAAATGATAACTTCAGGATCTGGCCAGTACTTGCAAGAGCACTACCTCCCTCGTCCCTGAGGATCTCTTTGAAAAAAGGGGGACAGGTAACCCCAAAGAGCCTCTCCGGTTTAAGAGAAGGACCATATCCTCTTCCCTATGACCTGAGCCATGAGTAACTAGTGTGCTAGGGAGTTTGTTACACTCTATTAAATAAATCCTGCCTCTGGTGCAATGCCTGGGGGAGCATGCAGATATGCTGTAATTCGCAGAAACTTCTTTCAGCAGCCACCTGCAAACTTTGCACCTTATTTGCTCATAGCAGGTTAGTCCTGGTGAACTGGATTGCTCCAGATGAGAGAGAAACCAGGGAAATATTCCTGAGATCTTTTGTGACGAATTGTTTATTCTTTCAGTTGGAAGGACTGAAACTTCCTTCACCTTTTACCTTGTTTCGCCTTTGCTGGAAGCCTCTAGCTGATGGGATCCGTCCCAAAACTCCAGCCCATCCATCAGCGGCAGAGTTAATTATTTTCACACCAAGAGAAAAAATTCCACCTCCCTTCCCCTTCTTTGCATGCAGGTAAAGAAAAAGAAGGCAGGACACCTGAAATCGCTTTTGGCCCAAACCTCCTGCTGCTCCTACGGCACTCGCGGAGGCAGGGAGAAACAGGAGCTCACCGTGCCTTTGAGGAAAGCCTTTTCTGGCCATGTTAGAGATAAATTATCCCACCACGGCAGTGGGGCTGGAAAAGGTGATAGTGAAACCCCAGCTCTCAACCTCCCGCACCGACCTCCTGCCCCTTTTCCCCGATGTATGAACCCTTCAAGGCATCGCAAGGTCTCCCGGTCCCGAGGCTGTTCTCCACTCCCTGCTTCTCCTGGTGCGTTAGCGTACAGTCCCCCCCCACCCTCCCTCCTCGTACAGAACAATAGCAAGGCACCGGTTTCAGCTGCTTCCCGAGGAAAGCCCAGATCGCACACATTTAGCTATAGAGAGATAGATATGATTATATTTCTCTTTGCTGTTTAGGACAAGAAATGAAGTGCTGCCTCTTTAATTGGCAAAAGCATGCAGTAAGAGCATACCTTTAATTTAGTGTTGGGATAGCTCACTTGCACCCTGGCTGTTGTCTTATTGGAGAGGGCAGCCTGCCTCAGATCCTCTAGCACTGAAATAATATCATCCAGCACGCATTTCTTATCCTGATTTCTCAACACACACAGATGGGAAAAAGTATAATTATAGCCTTTGTAGTTCACCTTCATTTCCAGCACGGCTCGGTGGATCTGCAGGATCACATCAGCCTGATGCAAAATATTGCCTCCGGGTTTGGAGAGGAGAATCACCCTGCCATACCTCCCCGGGGTGTGCAAGTCCGAATACAGCTGGCTTTTGGATTGATCGAGGGAGAAAAGGCTGCTGGCTAAGCTCCTCTCGATCTTGGCCAGGCTGTGGCTGGGGGCTACCAGGCTCTCCAGGTCAGTGTCAGGCTGGAAGCGGTTGAGCAGGCTGAAGCCGAAGATGATGGTCAGGACTGCGGGCACAGTGAGGAAAAACACCGGATGCCTGCTCACGAATAAGCCCAGCTTGTAGAAAAACGACTGGAGCCCTCTGTGTATCACCTGCCGCAGCATCCTCCACCAGATCCAGCCTGCAGATGCTCCTGGCCGTCTTAGAAAGCACATGTGACATGTGTAGCTCCTTACCCCTTCCTGTCAGTTTCCCTTTCTCTCTCCCTCTCTCTCTACTACTCCTTTAAAAGACTGCAGCAAGTTGCAGCAAGACAGCCAAATATTGATCAATGGGGTGTGTGTGTGCGCGCGTGTGTGTGTGTGTGTCGGGGGTGGAAGGGACCGGGCAGAGGAGGGAGGAGGGGGGGTCCTTGCTTCTTTTTTCTCTTTCTCTTTTTTTTTTTTCCTTCCTCTCTCCTCCCTCCTCCCCAGCTAACTAGCATCGCCCCCCTCTCGCCGGCGAGGCTCCGGCGTTGCACCGGGAGCGCTGCCGGCTCTGCAGTGCCCGCTCCGCGCCCGCCGCCGCTCCGCGCAGCCCCGCGCCGGGCACCGCTTCTCCGGGGCGGTGCAGCGAGAGCCGGCAGCGGCCCCCCCCCGCTCCCCGCTGCAAAGCACCGCTGCCCGCTTTCCTCCCTCCACCCCCTACACACACGCACACACGGGGGGAATTTGCCGGGGCAGAAGGATGATGCTGCATTTTAACGTCCCCCGACCCCACCGTGTCCCTCCCTCCGTGCCCACTCCCCCGGGCCGGCCGCAGCCGTGGGGCCGCCCCGGGCTCCCCCGCTCCCCGCCGGCTGCCGGAGGAGGGAGAGCTTTGCCCGGAGACTTTGCGAAGCGCTTTCCCACAGCAGCAGCAGCAGCAGCCGCCGCGCTCCGCTCTCCGACCCCCGGTCCCACGGCTGCTGCATCCCCCCCCGCCCCGCCGCACCCGGCCCTGCCCCAGCCGCGCTGTGGCCCTTGGAGAGGGGGGTGGCACGCACCGCTCCAGGCAAAGCTCCCAGCCCAAATTACCACCTCTCCCCTTTCCCCCATTTGCAGCCCGAGGGCGCCCAGGCGGAGCTGCCCCGTGCTCCTAAGGAGGGGGAGAGGGACTCCGGGAAGGGCTTGGGGCAAGGGGAGCAAGGGGGAGTGAGCTGCTCCCTGCTGCTGCCCGACAGCCTGACACCTCTCCCCCCACTCCCCCGGCCAGGAGCTCCCAAGAGAGGTAGGACGGGGCTCCTGACACCCTCCAGCTGAAAAAGAGGTTTTCCAAGCAAAGACACCACCAGACCATTACATAAGAGGAGAAAAATTCTGCAGCTCCCCGGACCGAAGGAGAGCAGCAGAGAAATGCATGCATTTGCAGCAGGAGAGCTGCCCACCAACTCTCCAGGCAGCAAGCTCTGCTCCTCCAGGAGCTTCAGCCAGGACTGCTTGGGACAGCAGTTCCAGCCCAAGCAGACCTGACAGTCCCTTGCAGGCAAGGCAGGAGAAAAGGCAGGCTTGCTTTGCAGGAGCTTTGTACTTAACTCATAAGTCTAAATCACAGAAATGTAATTAAAAAAAAAAACCTGAAAAATGGTGATCTCTGCTTGGTGTCTCCCCCTCCACCAAATTCCTGCTGTATTTTAGCTAGTTTTGTCAAGCATAAATTGTTTTATTTTGGGACGGGACCAAGGACGTTGTGCAGACCCTGAGAAAGCAAGGTTCTTCCATAATAAACCCTTACTGAAACAGAAGGAGGGAGAGTGGAAACTGGGGAGCTTGAGACTGTCAGTTAGCAGACTCTGCCCAATCCAGGACTAGATAAACCTGAAGTAATTATCAGTGTTGGAGAAAAACAGCGTATTCAGCAATCCCTTTCATGCTGACACCCACACACACACACTTCCGTGTGGATGAACAGGACATTCAAAGAAGGAGCCCATCTTTGAGGGCTTTGGAAGGCTTGCGTTAGGCCGCAGAGACAGTAATTCAGACTGGGAGCCTGAGGTCCTGCAGAAGTCCAGAAATGTCAAATTCTTCCAAGGGATGCAACAGGGACGCTGGGAGCATTGGCTTGGAAACCTACCTGACTGAAATTAATGGCTAAGATTCACAACTGCCTTGGTAAAACTGGCTTAATTTTTAGATATTTGAATGGGTGCTGCAAGCACATCACACCTTTCAAATTCAGGCTGTTTTTATTTAGTGGCCTAGATACTGCTGATCTTGAGGTGCTTGCAAATGTGGGCTGGAATTTTTACACGCAACAAGAAGGAGAGGTCGAAGGTGGGAAATCCTGTGGAAAAGAGCGTCCTATTTGCTCATCTTAAAGCATTGCCCATGATGGAAATCTGCCTCAACAACCCCTGGAAATGCTAAGCTCCATTGGAACAAATTACAGCTCTTTGTCTATTTTATGATGCACTTATGCCGATGGTTGAGTGCTCCCAGTGAATAAAGTCTAAATGCAAAGGCTTTATTGAGCCTTTGTACTTACACACGTAAATGAGACCTTGAGGGGGAAGTCAGAACCTGATTCCTCGTTTCTACACATGCAGGCTTATAATAGCCCTTGACAGAGTATGCCACCATACCTAAGCTATGGGTGCTACTGGCAGAGACACCTTAGCACTGTGGGCTTCAGCACAGGCTGCAGGAGCTCTGCCTTGGGTCTTTGGGTCCTTGGTCCTCATTGATTCTGCGGCTTATATGGTGTTGGTACCTGGTCCGACAGGGAGAAAGCTGCAATCCCTTCTCTTGGTTGCCATGGCCTTGTCCAGCACGCCCTCCACAGAGCTGATCATTGCTCAGGTGGTTGGCCAGATCTTCCTGTTGACCAGAGGAAGAGTTCAGGAGCACAGTTCAAGCAGTCTGGACCACCCTTAGAGGAGCAGGTCCCTCTAGTGCCTAAATAAGATATGGCAAAGAATGTTTTTTTCTGCAGTTTCTCCCGGTCTGGGACAACTTCTGTGTGCCAGGATGCTGCAGTGGAGCATTCAGACACGGCATTGCTGAAGCACAGACCATGCAAAGAGAGGGCAAAGAAATATGTGCAATGAAAGTTGTGACTGAGCACACGCTGGTTCCTTCCTGAGCAGGAAAATAAAGCAATATTGCCAAAGGGCACTGGCGGTTGGTCTTGCCTGTCCAAGTGGAGTACACAATAACAAAGTGTGACCTGGCAGTAGTGCCCCCACAGGCAATGTGGATGATAAAGTGACCAATGCATTACGTTGGTCATCTCAAATGGCAAAATCCATGGAGGATCTAAAAAGTCAGTTTGAAGTACGTCTCAGAAACAAGCAGGGCATCAGCACCTTTTCTGAGAACAGTGTTGGAACAAGCTGATATTTATATCCTCCCTGGTGCCATCCATTGAACCCTCTTTATAGGGGAATAACCGACATCTCGGGGATGTTAGCTGGGGGAGCTGAATGATGGTTCACAGAGTCTGGAGCCCAGAGAAATAACAAACCACAGAGAGATTCAAAACACCCAGAAATATTTGAAACAAGATTCAGCTTGGAAAAAATGCAACTGTATCTGGGGAGAATAATTGGAGTTGCCTACTCCCAGAAAGGAGGCAACCTTGGGAAGAAACGGTTCGGCCCAAAAAACCCACAGGATTAGAGAACAGGGCAAGGAAGACATGGTTTTGGAAAAAAGCATTACATAGCAAAAAGTCAAAGCAATACAAATTTACTTGCAGAGATATCCTAAAGCAGGCAGGGAACAGTCCCTCTGTGTTACACTGATGTGGCTGCAGCGAGGGGCTGTGTTCAGCTTGGAGGGTTACAGAGACACAGTAAACTTGTCGATAGTTTAAATAAGAATTATCAACAGGCTCGAGGGGTTGGCATAGGTGCAGTGATTTGGTACTGAAGAAGGGAGAGTTGGGTGCCCGAGAGGCAGATTGCCATACGTTGATTCACAAGCAAGTAAAGCTACAAACAGTCCTATTGACACAGTGACTTTAAGTTGTTATGGTTTAATAGCTGGGTGGATATAGTGAAAATTAATGGTACAAAAAGATATTAAATAGAAAAAAAACCCAGAGGAATAATTTAGAATAGCCACAGAGGCTGTGTATGTACGAGTAAATAAAACAGACTTCAGACTGACTAGCAGTTCATGTTCATACACTGATTTTCTGCCTCAAACACGGAAAGAAAAACTCTAGTGTGACAGCGAATTTAGTTTTAGAAATGTGGATTTTAAGAGAAAATCCCTTCTTAGCAATTCTCAGTTAAGTTCTGAACTTTCTCCAGCTGCAGGGCCAGCACTACACAGGAGCCAGGCAAGGAGGGCAGGGGTGGAAAGGGGGAGGCAGAGGGGTCTGTGCACAGTACTGGGGGGTGAGGGCACTGGAGGAAGGATGTAAGAGCTGGTGTGTCCCTTCGGGGGAAAAAAACCAAACTGTGGTTACTGTGGTTGAATTTGCTGTTTTGTTTTTGTGCTCCGTGGTGGTTTTGAAAATAGTTGAGAAAACACTGCTAGCTGCAGAAATGGAGGGTACAAAACACTGAGGTGCCTTGTGCCTTTTAGGGAGGGTGTCAGGCCCCATAAGACCAGAAACCTGCACCCGTTGACTTTGGAGCTTTTGAACAGAAACGCCGAGATTGATGAAAAGCATGGGCAGTCAGGCTGTTAGTAAAGACACAGGAGACTGTAGTGGTAATAACAAAAGGAGTAGATGCTAAAAAGCCTTTGAAACTCTTGTGTGGGAGGATGCAAATATCAGATCCCTTATGTATTGATATATTTTCAAATGTTCAGCTTTATTATAAAAGTTTTATTCCCCTATTAGGTGTTATTTCCCTAAGTAGCTACAGGGCAGTTGGTGAAGTTGCTAAAATACTACTCACATAAGTAAAGATTGCCAAGCCAGGGTTTTCAAAGGGTTAATATTTGTTGAATAAAATTGGTCAGTACTTTCACATATGAAAAACAGATTTTGAAAAATATTGGGCATGAACCCGGTGTTTTATTCTACATTTAGCAGATTGTTTTGACTCACCTACAACAAACAAGTTCTTTTAGTTTTGAAAAGCAAAAGCTGTCAATTCAAAAATCAAGCTTTTGGGAACAGATTTAAAATACTTTTTTTTTTCTGATTAATTCTGAAAATCTTTTTAAATTTCAGTTTTTTACCAAAAAATTGGAAGCTTTCTTGGAAATTTATTAGAAAGAAATAAACAGGTTTTGCTCCTGTTCAGGTTTTTTTTTCTTTTTTGGTTGAAAAAATATACGTGCCATTTTCTAAGCAACTTTTTTTCGTTGCAAAAATATACTTGCCATTTTCTAAGCAACTATAGCTAATTCACACTGTTACCTGATAAAAGCCTCCAGTGTTAGGAAGGAGCTGTGAGATCTGTGACAAGTAAGAGCATCATAAAATGCATAATGCCAATGTATTATATTTCCTGAGAGGAGTGAAAAATTAAAATGCTGAAAGAAGACAGCTTGCAAGGATAGCTGGGAGCAGCAGGCAGTTAAGTAATATGTTTTGTGTGGGTGGGGAGGTTAAGTTGTGGTTTTGTTTTCTTTTGTGAGAGAGAAAATATTGATTCAGCTGGAGAAAATGGGACTGACTGAGGAAGCTACCTCAGAAGAGTGAAAAAAATCAAACAGATGCGCTCCCACATGTTTCTCCTTATCACTTCTGCAAAAATTAAACCCCATCTTTTCAGCTCTTGTTACTGTGCTTCCCACTATCATAAAAGGCTACCAATGAATATTCCATCACCATATCTCTTTATTTTCATGTCCCTGCCTATTTGGAAAAGTACTTTGAAAAGAAAGGTGTCTGCTACAACCCATCTCTAGATGGAGATCTGTGGAACTGTAAAATATACCTGTTACCCACGTCCTCCTTCAGGACTTTATACAGAGACCATATCTATCCTGTGGGTTTTCAAGCTGACGGGGGAAGATGCTGCAATGTATTTTTAATGCTCCAGATCCAAAGGAAGCTGGAAAAGATGCTCCCAAGCACAGGAATCCCGATAAGGAAATAGATGGTATTAATCCTTGGTCTGACAACATCTTGGATACTTGCCTTGCATTATCTCACCTCCTTATTGAGAACGGAGCATAGTGTTGTTATTTAGCCCAAATCAGGGGGTGGTGCCGTACGGCAGTGTTATTTTCTGTTTACAAAGGTGGGTTCGGAAGGGAAAGGCGATACTATAGGTTTTGTAGAAGAGACCACCTTCATAAAACATCCTCCTAAGAGGCTTCCTGCTTCTCCTTTATTGCAGGCTAGCTCTGCGAATTTTGTCAGCCTTAGTCTGCCTTTCTGGAGATGGCCTGAGATGGCCTTTGCTGTGAGTCCTGTGAGGACAGGGCCGAATGCAGCAAGAGAAGCTGCTGCAGAAACTGATGGGAAGGAGCAAAGTGCAGTCAACTTCAGGACTTTATTTCTTTAGACTGACACGAAATCAAGAGATATGAGATAAATCTCACCTAGTGGTGTTGTTGGCTGTTTAATGACATGAAGGACATGGTGGTTTCAAGAAGAGGTAAAAAGGAGCATGAAAACAAATTAATTTATTACCAAGGAGAAGAGTCTCAAGATAAAGAACTGTATTATTCCTAAAAACTGCATTGCCTTAAGATATTTATAATAGGGAACCAGAGAACCTGTTTCATGAAGAGCAAGCCTATATGGCCATGACTCCATGCAAAATGTCTCAGACCAGCTTCTTTCTTTCTGTCTTTTAAAGAGTAATGCAGAGTTTAAAAAAAAAAACAAACAAAACAAACCTCCAAAAAACAAACCAAAACCAATGAGACAGTGGCTGCAGGAGTGTGAAGCATTTGCATCCTTCCTGGAGGGGATCTGGTCCTGTTCCTGCCTCTGCCACAGAGTTCCTATGGGATGCTACTCAAATGGCTTAGATCCAGCAGGGCTGTAAGTCTCCTGTCAACTTGGGATCACCAGGTCTATTTTGGCAAACCACTGAACATTCCCAGCCACAGTTGTGATGGGTGTTGAGCTGTGGATGTGACTATCCTAGTAAACTAAGCAGTGCCAGGGCCCATTTTCTAGCCCTGGGACCAGCTGGCACAGCCTGGCTGTCTATAGCATTAAATATCTCGGTCTCCGGAATAGGACAGCTGCATCCAAACCGACAGCTCAGAATGGTCCCTGGCTGGTGCTGAATCCTGACCCACACTCAGGAATGTGTTGGGAAAGTACTGGTTGTTTTGGGCCAAAATCATTCCAGGCACCATTCTAAAAATTGAAGAATATAGATGATTGCATTCCAGTGCTTGGGAATGTTCCCTGGCACCGTTCAATCTACTGACAGAAGTAATTATAGGATGGGATTTGCCTAATCAAATATAGATGCCTACATCTGAGACAGTTGTCTGGGTCTACCCCAGACAATGTAAAGTCAATGAAGAGAAACACTTGGGCATAATTTCTCTCATCATATGAGATCTACTTATCATTAAGTGGGTGTCTAATAATGGTCACATGGATTGCACCATCAAAGCTGTATTAGATAACACTGACTGTAGGAGGAGCCCAGAAAGACTAGGTCACGACGTTATGAACAACGTAGAGCAATATAGACAACACAGGGTAATTACACTCCACATGTAGGTACTGTAGACAGTGCTAGAAGCAAAACTGGGCAAAAATCCGTGGTAGAACAAAGATTCAGTCTTAAACTCATAAACAATCCCTGAACCATCTTTTCCTATATTTTATTAAACTTCTGTCTTCCTACGCTTTCTCAGGTTTTATCTTCTGGCTGCTTTCGCAAGATGTGGCTGTGTCTGTGCATATCTGAATATACGGGGGCCTGATTCTGTTTGCAGGTCCCTTGGCAGCAGTGTAAGAGCAATCGTAACAATTTGCATTTATACACTTCCTTCCACCTGATAGCCTCAGAGTGCTTTACAAAAACTGATTGATTATGTTTCACATTACTCCTGTGGGATGTCTATAAAATAGAAAAATAGAAGAGTGGATTATGAATGACTGGAACTGAGAGATAGGCAAAGAGAAAAGAAAAGCATACCGTTAGAAAAAGGAAGGGCCATTACTTCTCCATAAAACCAGGAACTCAGTGATTTTGTCCCCATTTACACCAGCTGGAAATTCAATTTTCATGCCCCAAATTCCTGGCAAAGCGTGAATTTAATTCAGGACTTATCTTGGCCTTAATGAAAACTCTGGATGCTCTTAACTTTTGACACAGTAGATGCACTCTGTACAGATTAAAGGTGATTCTCATGTGGTATCAGGTTTTTGTTGCACTAGACTAATTTAATGGACTTAATAGCAAAAAAGGCTGCTTAGCCAATACCTGTGAGTGAACAACACAGATTCCCCTATCAGTAGAGACTACGGGTTTATATAGGCCAAGTGGCTTCATGGGGAATGTGATCCAGTTTATTTGACTCAGTGTCAAGTTCCTCCCAAAGGAAGAGCTGAAATTCCCAGCGTGGTCAGTGGAGATAGGCAGGGTGCTCTGGAGGCCTCCAAGGAGAGATCTTGCCTGCCCAAATTTAATCACCCAGATTAGGTAAAGTGGATCTTCCTTTCAAGGCCTTCAGGGCATCTGCCATCGCTACTTACCTGGGAACTCAGGTACTTACTGTAGGACTGCTCTGATAGGAGCTAAAAATACAGGTGTTGCTTAGAGAGTCAACCCAGACAAACTGGATCCCTCCTAAGGAAAAGATGTATTAGAAAAACCACATGTTGGGGTGGCAGTGAAAGGAGAAAAACATGTCCTTCAACAAAGACTCACCTCCCTGCCCTATTTGCTAGCTTGCTCTCTGTAGAGGTTGCAGTCGCTTTCCTGATACACCACTGCTCATGTTGAGTAATTCACATGCTAAGCCCTGAGAATCCTCCTCCCCACTCCTCCTCACCGTTGGATACATAACCTTGTCGGGGATCAACTTGCGGAGTGATGTGTATTGCTGCGCGCTGTTGCTCCATTGTCTGCATTATTTAGCATGCTGACAGCCTTTGTGTTATCTGCAAATACGACCAACGGTGGTTGCAAACTGCCTTCCAGCAATACGGGATAGCAACAGACCTAGCAACAGTCTATGCAGAACCCTACTAAAAACATCCTCTCTCCATCATGGTTTCCCATTGACAAACCCTTTTGCAGGTTTGTGAATTACCCTGTTCTTAATCTCCTTAACATGTGCCTTATTGATATTATGCGGAGCTAATTTTTTAATCAAAATGTTATGCAGCAAAAAGTCAAACACCGTACAGAGGTCTAAATAGATTACATCTTTGTTGTTACCTTAATTAGCCAGGCTTGGAAAATCATCAAATATTTAAATTGCATTTGTTTTCTGTAAAATTTTGGTGATTTGTATTAATTAATTATATTCCCTATTACTTATTTATTCTTTATTAATTCTGTATTAATTTTGACTTTTTCTCCTGTATCGGTTCTGTTATTGACATTACACTGGCTTTCCCAGGAGATCTCGTTCATCATTTGTTATTATTGACACACATCAGCAGGTTTCCCACCCTTTGGAACATCCTCTGGATTCTGTTCTTTTGGAAAATGCTTTTCTAGAAATTCTCGGGCATGAAAGTTGCCTCAGCCTGCAGATTTCCCTGTGTTTCAATACATAGCCTCTCTAGTTTTTCGTGATTGTGTTGAGTAGCTGTGTCAAAAGCAGGAGTGTCTTTTCAGACAACTTCTATTGGAGATGAGGGATACAGAGGAAAGGAGAGAGGCAGCAACTGCAGGAAAAATGCTCCAGTCCCAAATAAGCCTGGTAGTTTTGAAATATGAGAATGAATACAGAGAGCTAGAATAGTGGGAAGATCGATAGGCAATTGTGACCTGACATGAACTGCCCCTATCCATGGAAAATTTAACAGTCACTTCAGTCCCAGCCCACCCCCTACAGAAATTCTTCCCCCCTTCTTCTTCCCCACCCTTCTGCATGTGCATTTAGTGGTTCTCTAAAACCGTCTACTTTAACCAGCTGCTTCTGCCTTTGATGGATTCTAGACCTCACCAAAGACCTCAAGTTTCTAAGAGCTGTTGTATACAAGGACCTTCCTTCCTCTCAGCCCACATCCGCTGTTACAAGAATCTGGTACTGTTCTTGGCCAGGAGAAAGGAAATCTCTGATGGTTTAGATCATCCCATGAGGGAACGGACACTGTTATACATCAAACTCATTAACATTTTCTTAGAGTTGATCCTCTTGATCCTTCAGCAAGACGGGTATTTTAAGAAACCGTTTTTCTCCCTTACTCGTTACAAGTCTTAAGAAGGTTTGAGTATTTGATAGCATTTTTGCTTCCATTTTCAGCAAGAGGGTCAGGTGTAGTCAAATCAGATGGCTAAAAAAGTGAATACCAGAAACAAACGAATAAAAATCAAAGTAGAACAAAAATAGAAGAGATTGTAGAGAACACTTAGATGAATTTAAATTGGATTTTCAGATAATTTATGGAAAAATATCTTAGTGTTATTGTCAGGTGTCTGTGAACTCCTGGAAGATGAGGTTCCATAACACAAGAAAAAGCAAATACAACAGACTTTTTTAAAAAGGAAGAGGAGGAATAGAATGCCAAAGGATACTGACCAGCCAGCCAACCAGGCATAGTTGAACAATAACTATCTAAAAGCACATAGGGAGAAATGAGCAGTAATGTGGTTTTGTTAAGGAAAAAAAAAAGTGTCAAATGAATTTAATTTCCTTCTATGGCAGCCTTCAGGATAGGTAAGAAGCAGTAGTTAAATACCGGACTTTAGGATGTCTACTGACATTGTTTCATATTATTTTCTCACAGACAAACCGGAGAAAGATAGTCCTGCTAAAACCAAAGTAAGGTGGGTGAAAAACTGGTTAGAAAATGACTGCCTGAAAGTGATTATGATTGGTTCATTTTCCAAATGGATGTACTGTGAAAAATTTCTCAAGACTCTTTGGTCAGTTATTACCAAATATTTTGAGTTATGCCTTGGATGATCAAACAGGGAGTATGAGTATTACACTTGCAAATGGGACCAAATGGGGTGTGGGCTGAAAGGAGTGGAGAATGGAATAGAAGTCAAAACAGGGTGGAAGAAATGCATGCAGTTCAACTAAATGCATGTTTGTCCACTCAGATAATAATCACCTTAAGACAGGATATGGAATGTCTGGATTCAGAGGTATTTTTGAATAAAAGTGAGGTTGTACTGCATCACAATCTGGACATGTTTCAACAAAATCAGGCAGTTTACAAAATGGCCAAACATCGTATCAGGTGTGTCTGTAAGGCACGTCACGTAATCCTTCTGCTTACACTTTAAGGCCTGAGATGGTTTAGCCCCAGTGCTGTTGCAGGTTACAAAGAGATGAACCAGTGTCGTGGTTTAACCCCAGCCGGCAACTCAGCCCCACACAGCCGCTTGCTCACTCCCTCCGCAGTGGGATGGGGAGAGAATCGGAAGAGTAAAAGTGAGAAAACTCGTGGGGTGAGATAAAGACAGTTTAATAGGTAAAGCAAAAGCCACACATGCCAGCAAAGCAAAACAAGGAATTCATTCACTGCCTCCCATCGGCAGGCAGGTGCTCAGCCGTCTCCAGGAAAGCAGGGCTGCATCATGTGTAATGGTGACTTGGGAAGACAAACGCCATGTTGTTGTTTAACCCGTCAGGCAGCTAAACACCACACAGCCATTTGCTCACTCTCCCCCTCCCCAGTGGGATGGGGGAAAGAATTGGAAAAAAAAAGTAAAATTCATGGTTTCAGATAAAGACAGTTTAATAGGACAGCAAAGGAAGGGAAAACAACAACAACAACAACAACAACAACAATAATAATGTTAATAATAATATAGAAAACAAGTGATGCACAATGCCATTGCTCACCACCCACTGACCAATGCCCAGCCAGTCCCTGAGCAGCGATTGCTGCCCCCGGCCAACTCCCCTCACTTTATATACTGAGCATGACGTCATATGGTATGGAATAGCCCTTTGGGCAGTTTGGGTCAGCTGTCCTGGCTGTGCACCCTCCCAGCTTCTTGTGCACCTGGCAGAGCATGGGAAGCTAAAAAGTCCTTGACTGGTGTCAGCACTGCTTAGCAACAACTAAGCCATCAGTGTGTTATCAGCATTCTTCTCATCCTAAATCCAAAACACAGCACTGTGCCAGCTACTAGGAAGAAAAGTAACTCTAACCCAGCTGAAACCAGGACATACCATCACTCTAAATGTCCTCCCCTTCCTCCTTCTTCCCCCAGCTTTATATGCTGAGCATGATGTCATATGGTATGGGATATCCCTTGGGTCAGTTGGGGTCAGCTGTCCCAGCTGTGTCCCCTCCCAGCTTCTTGTGCACCCCCAGCCTGCTCGCTGGTGGGGTGGGGTGAGAAGCAGAAGAGGCCTTGACTCTGTGCAAGCACTGCTCAGCAGTAACGAAAACATCCCTGTGTCATCAACACTGTTTCCAGGACAAATCCAAACCACAGCCCCATACCAGCTACTGTGAAGAAAATTAACTCTATCCCAGCCAAAACCAGCACAACCAGAAATATACTTGATTTGGCCAGTGTAACAGGTGGTCCAGACTTGAAGTTTTAATTCCGAGGACACAACCCAAGGCCCAGATGCTGTTTGAAAGATCCTATCTCAGTGCTCTTTCATGATAGCCAGTGTACTCTGAGCTTTAGTTTCTACCTATTGGCCAAAAAAAGGCCACCTCTGTTTCATTTGTTGAAGGACTGTTTCCATCATTTATACATTAGAAGCCATAAGGAGACAAAGCTAAGTTGGGTGTTTACCTTTAGGCAATGCGACCGTTACCCTTCTCCCACCCCAAAGGGGACATAAAGCATCACTGTCTCCATACTTTCCTCATGTTGCAGAAACCTCTATCATGGTGATAGTGCCCTTTTCTTCTCTTCCTTGCAAATTCACTTCTGTCTGATAGCAAGTTTCAGGAATCAATGCCCAATTCTGTCATACCATTTACCCAAGAAACAGCCGCAAAATGCATCAGGATGACTACAAGCAGGTTCCACTGCAAGGCATGAGATGCCATACCTCAACAAAGCATGAATTGATGCTTCAGTCAATATTTTTCCTCTGATGTTCTTTGCTGAATTTAATTATTGGGTTTGACCAAGATTCTGTCATCATCAACATGAAAATGATCGCCTGAGTAACTTACTGCAGCAGAAACCTCATCATTTGATATAAATGGCTTTTAATTAAATCACAATAAAAGATAAACAAAATGTTTCAAAAGCAAATTTATCTCTGTTTAAATATTTCTGGTTCTATCTCCTGTGAAGTCAAGTTGACCAGCTTAAATGTCAGTGGCTATGAAACCCATTAGGTGCCTCTTTCACCTTTGCTGAGCCGATTCCAGTTGCACACTGTCCCATGATGAGGGACTATGAAGTAGAATTTCAGTAAACTAATTGCACAGGACTCTGCTATAAGCTGACCTGATTGCCCTCACTTTGCGGTGAATGGCTCCGTCTTGCCAAAAGGAGAAAATTAGGTTGTCTTTTAGGAATGCCATGCCAAGATCATAAAGTACTTTGCATATTAGGACCAATTTATCGAATATGATGTGATACTCTGAGAATATCACACTCCTTCCTCTTCCCAAGTATTTATGAGATTTCTCCCTAATCCTAAACCTTCTTCCCTCTGCAAACTTCTCAGTTCTTCATGCTTTACCGATTTACTTTCCTCTTGAGACAGTACTGCTCCCTTTAAGAAAAATATCCCTTGCAGTATGCATATGCAAAGGCAAAGAACAAAGGGGACATGATGGTCTTTTTTAAATATATGTAAAGCATGTATAAAAGAAGGAAGAATTAATGTGTTTTGCATGTCCTTGGTAACTAGGATAACGTGATAAACTTCAGCAAGCAGGTTGTTGGATATTGCACCAAAACCTTCTAACACAGAGAACAGGTAAGCACTAGCACTGACTGCCCAGGGAAGCGGTCCAATCTCCAACACTGGAAGGTTTTATGAGTCTGCTATGTGTTTCCTAGTAGGCCCTGTCTTGAAGTTCTTCCTAATGGAGGAGTATGCGTGTAAAGCTCATCAGCTGTGGAGCAGATCATACTTCTCCAATCTCACCCTCCTCAGGGATAAAAGAAATTAAAACCTGGATGGTATTTTTTTTCCTAAAACAAGAAGAGAAAGAAAAAAACCATTTATAATATAAATGTTCTTATGCATCTTCAGTGGTCGGCAGAATCTGCGACACACTTTTGCAAATATTGGATATTCTCTATCTATATGCATTTACATAAGAAAATACACAGAAAAACCCAGAATAACCTCATTTAGGTTCCTTATTTTTTCATTTCTGTTTTGCTGAAAAAGTGTGAATGACAAATTTCTTATTTTCTAAAGATGTAATTAAATTCCCCTCCCCCTGCATAGTAAGTGCCAAATAGCTTTTACATGGATCCAGGAATTTAATTAAAGTACAGAAACCAAGGTTTTTAAAAATAATTTTTACTAGCTAAATAAAATTATCTTAAATGTCCTAGATGTATAAGCAGGGTTGCAGAGCTTTTAACGAAATGCTTTGCATCTAGGGTGAAGTTAAACCGTAATCTGTACAAATAAATTGAACAGATTGCTTCAGAACTCCACAAGATTTTGCCATAGCATTACAGTAGCAGATCTCATCCTTCCAGATGGGAATGAAGAATTTCCCCACTTCTTTGCTTCCCAGTTGATTTCTTTACTTTGAACATTGCTAGCACTTAAACAAGTTGACTGTATCAGTGATATAAACAGAAAATACTCTGCACTGAGACAGAGCTTATTGGCATTGGCATTAATTTAGCTCTTTAACAAATTCCACTTCCTGCTACTTGCTCAGTGTTTTTCACAGGTTAAATGGTTTCACATTTTTATAACTTTGGTAAGAACCCTGAACTTCTTGAAATTTTTTTTTAATTTAGATGATTTATATAAATGGCAGTAACTATATCTCTCAGTTCTAGCTTTTTCTAAGTAGATTAACAGAGGTGTCAGAATTTAAAATTAAATATTAAGGACACTTATTATTGAAATAAAAACATAATTGAAAATCCCATTATTTCATCTGCTATAATTAATTTTTAGCATTTTATTATCTGTCCATTTTTCCTGTGGTTTCAGTTTACACAGTGTATTTCGCATTGCAATATTGAAATAATATGCAATAAGAAGTCATGAAATTCATTTATGGGATGAGTTACAACTCACCTAACATTAGCTGTTTAAAAATTATGTGCCTAGTCTCATCTAGTTAGGTAGGTCACTTAATAATCATCAAAAAAACATCTTCACCAGGAGATTCATCTTAGACTTATCTTAGAACTTTTTGTTAGATGAGGGTGAAATAGCCTTTGCACATGTCTCTGTGTCCAGGGACTACTGATGGCTCCTTGATGGTTAGTTCAGACCAGATACCTAAGCTTCAGATGGCTGAAGACAGGTAAAATGAATGTACTCTTAGAGACTATGAGGGTCACTTGTGTTGTCAGCTACCATCATTCATCCAGGTGGTTTACCAAAGACATCACTCCTTGCAATGGGGCTGAAAAGCCTGGTGAGGAAGGGCATGGAAGCTTCCCTCTGGGCAGAAACAGTGGAATGTTTCAGTAAGTCTGTCCCCCTTCTGTATTGATGTTAATTAACATGGCTTTGTGGACAGATGCAATTACAATTCACAGCAAACACAAAGGACTGCACCGATCTACCATGAGATAATCCTGAATCAACCTCATCACATCAGGCTGGCACTTTCCCTTGGTGCGCAGATCAATCTTCCCCCTGGAAGTGCATTTTTCACATGCCGACCGTTGGATGTGCAGGCATTCCTAGGCAGTACATGAGTTAAAGTCCAGGCTGCTGTCCAGGGAATATTAGGGCTCATCTCCAGATGAGCACTCTTCTATGGAGGGTTTTTATCTTGGGTGTTTTTCTTTCAGTCATAAAGAAAGAAGGAGAGTAAAAAATGTTAATGCAATGCCATTCCCCAAAGAGAAGGTGGAGCAGCCTCAGGAAAACCAGCAAAGGAGGAGAAAGGGACCAGCAGGAAGTCTGAAGGTTAATACCATGCCCTTGGCATTCTCTGCATAGGAAAGCTGCCAAGAGTTTCCTTTATCACGCTGCTTTTTCTGGAGGCCTTTTGACTTCACTTAGTTGGTGAATGGAAAACTGCACACGAAATAAATAATGTTTGTGAGACCAAATGTCGCCACAGCATTCTTCTCTCATGATGGTCTTTACTTCTCAGTGTATTTTCCTTTAGAAACACCCTTTTCACCCCATTTCAGATACTCCTGCTTGCTTCCCTTTAGATCCATTCTCCAGACCCACGCCAGCATTGCCCGTTCATGATATCTTACCCACTATGCAGCTTTGAATTTTATTTGTTATATGCAGTGGCAAATAAAAGCACAACCAGCTACTCTTCCACTTCCCTTTTTTGTTCAGCAACATACAAGATTTCTTTCACCTCCAGACTGTGCCATCTTTTGGGGCAGAGATTATTTTTACCAGTCCATTCCATAAAACACATACTTATTGTTAAATAATAGTGACAACAACAACAACAATAATAACAACAACAACAAAAGATGAGTGAACGATGCGAAATGCTCATCTGTGGAAACATATCAAGATGAGAGATGACACTGGATTTACTCAACCCACATCTATTAGCAATGTGGACATAATGAAGATACCCGTTATCCCCTTCTAGAAACTCGTGGCCATTGTACCTACACAAATATATACCTGTTTGACTCTGCCCACAATCTTCACCTACCCCCTCTAAAGACCCATTCAATGCTCATCTCTGCCAAGCCGACACAGATGCCATAGTGTAATGCAGGGACAAATGTTTTCCCCTTGTTTCCGCCACGTGTGTCCTGCTTCACTGAAGTGAAGATGGTTTAACAGGAATGAGAACTTTAAGGCTGGCAGGTAGGCACCTCTTGGAAGAGACGGAGGGATTTCTGTTCGTCTGAAGTTCATGTGTCAGTGATCCAGAGCAATGCAGCTCCTCAATAAAGACATATGTTGACGTGAGCTAATGCCTTGCTGGAGCCATCAGGCTGAACGGGCTTGTGATTGGCCTGCGGGATACCTCATTCCTTGCTGTTCTTTATTCATTTAGTATAATGGAAATAAAGAAATCAAAACAGAAGGGTTTGACAGGATAATAGGCTTGTGATGCTCTGAAAATAAACATCTACCTCCGTCTTGACATTTATTATCTATAAACTGCTTGGCTTCTTTTTGGCAGTTTTATTGTGTCAGGAGACCATTATCCTGTCACGGCACTGTATTGCACTGACATTATCTCTTAAGCAAATTTTGGTATTGAATTTACAGTTCTGTTGGTATTTCCAGCCTTACACTGCTGAAGGCTCAAAGCAAGGTAGGGCAGGTCTTTGAACACACAGGTGATGGGACTGCACCAAGGTTCCTGGTGCTCACTGCAGGGGGGTTGGACTAGATGACCTCTAAAGGTCCCTTCCAACCCAAAGCATTCTATGATTCTATGAATGGACCAGCTCAGGTACCTGGTAAAGAAGAATGGATGCTGGTGGGAAAAGTCCTGGCAATTGGATAGACAGTAGGCACTTCTTTCCTTCCTTTCTTGCACTGGAGCAGGGCTTGCTACATGCACGAAGAGCATGGGACAAACTGTCACCGCAGAATCACAGCCTCTCAGTGGATGTTAATAATTCTTCTATTGTTCCTGGAAACAAAGTAAGAGAATAACCTGGTAATACCATGCGTCTTATAGGGCATTATCAACCTAAGCATGTGCCCAGAAATGAAATTTTGAAATAGAATGTAAACAAACCCCAGCGTTAATTTGCATCAATTTACTTCTGCATGAAGATAAAAGATTCTAAGATGGGCCAGATACGGTTACTGACAAAACCAACCAACGCAACATAAAAATGATGTTCGTTCTGCCATAGTGTTTTGTAGTGTTTCCAATGCCAAACAAACAAAAAAATCCTTTGAATGCAGTTGTCAAATTGTGGATCCAGTGAAAAGCTACTCTTTATAGTCTGCTAACACCTCAGGAAATACGTGCTTCCTGGAAGAAACTACAGAGACAGTTTCTCAGTATCTCAAAGATGTATTGTTTTAGGGGAACTGTAACTCCTCTATCCAGAGACCTGTAAGAACCATCCCTCTTGTTAGCCCAACTAATGATTTCTCATGTTGCAATAAAAATAAATCCATGAAAAGCAGCAACCATAGCCTTTTGCAGCCAATTAATAACATTCACAGACAGTTCCCAGGATAGAGAGCTGATCAAAATCTTCCAATACAGTGAGTCTGTAGCAACATTTTGACCATCTAGTTCAATGTCATTTATAAAACGCACCATAGCTCCTGTACTGCAACTCCTACCTCCTTCATAATCTGGCATCTAGCTTTGCAAGGCTGTTCCCTCTCTAGTTTGACCACTTTTATTTATGCTTTACCTGCAGCCTAGGTTTCCTGCTTCTGTTACCCTTCATAATCCAAGGATAGAGGCTTCTCATGAGCCTTCACCCGGAGAACATAAGCCCTACATTTGGGATTTTGATGTTCATTAGAAGCAGAGGTGATATTTTTAGTTTTATTCAGAAGGCTTCACTTCCTATTGGGGGACTGAATTTCTAGCGTATGATGTGCAGCCATGCTAAGGAGGCTACAGGTATTAATTTGGCAGCTTTACAGTCTCTTCTTTTTAGAGTTTCACGCTACGTCCTACATGCAAAGATGGCAATCTTGCCATGCTTGCCTCCATCATTTCTAGTTTCCAATACCTCAGGTTTTGTTTGACCACCTCCAAATTGCTTATCTGTAGCTCCAGAAGGGGAAAGTTTGGCTCTAAGGGCTTTGTGGTACTGTCTGACTGATAAATATGCACAGTTCTTGATGGATATCAGATAACACTTACCATAAGAGACATAAAAATCTGCCTTGTTTTTCAATGACAAGGTAAGCATTATCTAATTTCCATTTTTGCCTTATCTCCAATTCTAAGTACATAATCTTTCTACACTACATCCCTGTAACTTCCTAAGTTTGGGATTGGAAAAGCTTGTGAATGTTAGACTCATGGAATCACCTTTTTAAAAATAGCCATTGCTTATAAAAACATTTTCAAGCTGTAGTGTCCTTTTTTTAATAGCTTTTGTATTTTCAAGACAGTATTCCTTCTATTTTCAGCCATCTTCCCTTCTGAAGCACACTAAGGAGTCATTCTTAGGTAGGAGTCAGATGTCAGAAAAAAAAAAAGTCCCGTGCCAAGGGAGGACATATTTCCATGGAGCAGGTATAATGCTACATGGCCATGATGCTCAAGGCTGGTATACGCATTCACGTATTTTTCATCCACAGAAGTCTCAAGCATCTTATTGATCCCAAAGTTTCAATGCCAGTGGCTTTCTGACAATTTTTTTTTCCAGCCAGAAATTTTACCCCTGGAAATTATCCCATCACCATCCTCTGTCTGCCAAGAAGCTACTGGAGTCAAGTGGCACATCTGTAATGATTAGGAATCAATTTGATTGACATGTTAGCCTGCCACAAACATTTGCAAAAGCCCTCCTGTTACAAGATACTTTTACTTTGCACAACAATTCAGAGGTCTAATCTCAGTTGCTTTTTCTGGGCTCCCTCTGTGGTCAGTGGAGAGGCAAATGGCCCATGGGGGAGCACGGTCCATCTTGTCTCAAAATCCGTTGGATAAATTTCCCTCCAGAGGTACCATTTTCCTCCCTGTGACTGGAAACAGCATCATGACATTGAGTGTAGCATGAGTCAAATCTCTTTGCAGGTTGCTTGACAGTATTGACTAGGTTCCCACTGAGCATAATGGCAATTTAAACACTTCCATGAATCCACCTAGATGTGGGTGCCAACACTTAGATGTCTGAAGCTGGACCTGAATCCTAGCCTCTATGACAAGCTCAGAGAAGAGGCCTGATTTTTAAAGAGCAAAGGTTGGGTGAGGCTAATCCTGCTCTGTACAGCAATCCCTGCCTGACTTGATATTTGGTCTTTTTCAGGCTAAGACTTTTTTCTTCAGTGGGCTGCTGAACATTATGCAATCCCTCATCATTTAATTGATTGTTCTTTGTCCAAATTAACAGATCATCTGCAATTACTTCCATCAGCCAAAATCCTCCAAGATCAGAGAGTTTACAACAAATACTTTTGCCTCATTGAAACAAGTCGGAGTTTTGCCAGGGATTTCAATTGAGTCAGGATTTCACTTCTAAAATTTTTGTGTTTTAGAATATGCTGAGGCAAACCGATTTTTTTTTTTTCTTGGTAAACATCTATCTTCAGAAGAGGATTCTGAAAACTTCACTCTTGCTTTCTTAACTCAGACCTGCCAAAAAAACTTTGGCTGGCATCCAACACTGAAAGACATGCCCTTTTCTTCCTCCTTAACTTTCCAGTGACGTTAAAGATTATGTGCAGTAAAAAAAAGCCTAATACATAATGCAAAAAACAGCTGGTGGAGGAGGGTGTGGAAAAAAGCGATTTCGCTTTAGGCCACCAATCTCTGTTTTCTTCTAAATTTTTTGGCATGACAGTTGCATTAACACTGAGTCTCACAGATCAATACATGTCAAAAACCATCAGATGCAATATTATGTGGGTATTTTAGCCAAAAACATAAGCCATGATATGTTTTCATACCTTGGTGGTAAGCATAACTGTAACAAATCACGTGAAAAGCAGGAAGATGTAAGACAGAAAGAAAACTGAGGGAAGAGAACATCACTGCTTGAAATAAGTGTTGGAGAAAGGCACAAAGAGTGTGAAATGTATTTTTTCTTTTCATCTTCTAAAAAATTAGCTTAATAAGCTACTAATAAAATGAAAGGAAATTAAAGCGAGAGGTAAATAGGTGTGGTTTTTATTTTTTAATAACGAAACAGCTGTATGTTTTTATAATCTTGGAAGCCACAGCTACTCTTCTGAGATTCAGTGTGTTTGAATGGTAGGAAGAATAAACAATTTAACCTGAAAGCCTTCCAGAAATTAAAAGGAAGATAGATTTCTGCAGCTAATACTAAAACTGGTCAACATTTTTGACTGGGAACAATTTTTCCTTTGGAATATGTGGCTTTGTTAAAATTAACATATAATCAAATTGAATCAGTGTTAATACAGACTGTCACAGGAATCCATTTCAGTGAAGAAACTAATCCTTTAGCGAAAATTGCGTTCTCTTGAAGAACTTACATGGTTGCAAAATTCTTGAGGAAAATACGAGTTTCCTCTACAGGAGGAAACTTTATCCAAAGACAGTCATCTCTATAGGTTCCTTCCTGAGACGGAACCTTCCAATAAGGAAGGAACCTATAGAGCCTATAAACTCTGCACCAGCAACTGCAGAAGTTAATAGCTCTGATGACAAAGATGGATGAGCTTATAAACTCTGCACACCGCTCAGATTAAAGCTAATATGAGTTTCTCAAGTGCAATAGTTCATAGTTTCAATCTCATTGAGAGGCCTCTCTGAAACACCAAGGAAAGCACAGTTTATACATATTTAATATCATGATTACAATGCTACCAGAAAACTGCATGCGAAGGTTTGATTTTAATGATCAGAATTAATACCATTACTGGTTCACAGAAGAAAGTAGGCTCATTGGAGATACCTTCATCACGGATATAATATGAGTCCTTGGACCATGGACACAGGCCGTTGCAGGAGCAAGAAGCAAGAAATGCTGGGGAACTGGAGATGTGTTGCAGGTACGCACTGAGCCTGGAGCAACACCTTTAGCTAAGTGGGAACATTTTCCCTTTTCTCCGATGGAGGGCGTAGTCTTTGCAAGCATTTGTCCATAGCATTTGTGGAGTCTGCAACAAAATAGCAAACATGAGGTTCCATCCTGAGGGAAATACTGAGATTTACACATTTGGAAACTATTTTCCCGAATACTTTTATCCCAAACCAGGATGAAAATTTTAAACAAATTATCATGTAACTCATAACTTTTTCAATTTGGAATTGTCACTTTATTGAGAAATGTTAAACCTAAATTACTTTTGTCTTTTCTTTTTTTTAATTAAACTTTCCTGAACTGTAAATTTCATTGCTGTTTCCAGTGCAAGGAATCATGTGCCACTACACCTCTGTCTTCGTTCAGGTTTTTTTTTTAAATTTTATTTTAATGTTATTAACAATACCTTATGCTGGCAGGGATGAGGGAAAGCTTGAATCCAGGCAAATTTCATCCAGCAGAGACTCAATCCCTATATATAGCCATCTTAATGTGTTCTCATGATAAAATATTAAGGAATAATGGTAATATATATATGCTAATGCATTCAAATAAAGTTCATATTAAATCTTGTTTTAATGAGGGATAAGCAAGGGCAGACTTTCTGAGCATCTTGAGTCCATCTAGTGTGCTGATCCTGGTGTGCTGTGCCTGCTTAAGGAACTTCAACAGCAAAGGTTTTGTGCCTCCAATAGGGCCAAGCACCCAGTCTGTCGTTGCACTCTGCGAGTGGCATGAGGTTGTCCTTCCAGAGCCTTTCAAAGGACGAGACTTGAATGATTGAGGTTGAAATATTTGCTCTCCCTCTGTTGCTAAGGGTGAATACTGATGGAGGACAACGTGCTGCAGCACCTTCGGTGGGCAGACCTGAGCTCATCCAGTGTCCACACTTCAAGCCGACAAGAAGCTGCATAGTCATGATCAGCGAGAAACCAGCTCTGATGCTGTATGGAGAAAAATGATATCGTAATTCAAACTCAGTGTCATGCTGCCATTATTAATAGCTTCTAGCCGTTGCAGATTGTGGGTTAGATGAACCCATACCAGCCTGCAAAAGGTCATGAAATCAGCTACAAAACAAGCGGATTAAAAGCAGATTAATCGGGTGTATCTCTGATCCAATGTATTTAAAATAAAGCTCCTAGCAGCTCCAGTGATGTTTGGATTAATCCCTAAAGAGTGTATTACTTTTCTAACGATGGTTACTGAGAATATTTCAGGTGAGCAACTTAGAACCTAATATTTGGAATATCATGGACTATTTAAGGTAGATGAGCCCTGACATATTGAGGTGTGACTTCTACTCTGATACAAAAAGTCTCCATAAGCTTGACAAATCCAGACATCATCTTTTAATTGTGCTCTGACTGCTTTCCCCTGAAGCACAGATCTCTTCTGGGCTGGTGATTTGAACACGGTGTCCCGTGCCTCAGAAAACCAAACTTTGCAGTCAGAACTTAATCCAAAGGCAAATAAAGTCATCAAGAAAGTTTGGCTTGTGCCCTTTGGACTGAGCAAAGGAGTCAACTAATAATGTTGCTCTAACATTTTGAGTTTTCTTTTATTCATCTCCTTTAGACAAACGCTGGAGTAATTAAGCTTTGTGGCAGAAATTTTATTTGGAAAAAAATGAGCTTGAGGGAAATAGAAAATATTTGCAAAAGCAAATTCACAAACCTGTAAACATGCAAATTCACTGAAGAAATTCTTCTAAGAGACCACGTGGAGGGTCCATCTCACTTGACTGTATCTACCTAGGAGTAGAAAAAGTCTACTCGGTATAACACTGGCATAATTCCTATCCGAGACAAAAAAGTATAGGGTCACATTCAGTTTTGCAAAACCAAAGTTGTACCAAAAAGCCATTTAGTTATTAACAGTGATTAGTATAATATATCACACAGAAGAAAAAAAAATAATAAAAAACATTGCCCTACCATTGATTTGTTTGATCAAGCACTACAAATGGAGGGAAACCAACTAATAAACAACGTAACAATGCAGATAATCAATTTCTGTGAAATTAAGAAACAGGTATTGAGATTAAGCTTATGTTTGAGAAACAACCAACTTGTGAAGAAAATGCGAGCTTTGTGAATATCAAAATTCGAAGCAAATCCCTAATGAGGTGTAAGACTTGAATGGTATGATCCAGAAAAACAAAGGATATTTGCTGAAGCTCCCAGGAGAAGTGAGCTCACCAAACTTGCTCTATTTATTGTTAGGCTCTTCACAGTAAGGAGACGGAAAGGACCTCCTTCTACCAACAGCCCTCTGAAACCCCACTATTGGTCTCATCCTATGTTTCCCCCCACTAGGCACCTTGAAATCTCCTCCCAGGCCCCTTCACTCACTCTAGGTCTTTGGAACCTCATGAAGTCTCCTAAAGTCCTCCCAGTTCTTAACCTCAGACCTCACAAACCCTTACTGGTCACTTCCAGCCTACTCTGCAGTCCCTGGGACCACCCTACCACTGCCAAGAAGCCCAGAGCCAGCCAGGCATTAGCTTGAATCGTTCTCCAGAAAGCCTTATAACTGCTTCATCCATGCACTTTTTCAAGCCAAACTGGCTTCATTTGGCCATGACACAAGGAATGAAAATTGTCTTTGTTGTGTCAAGAATGAGGACTGGAGGGTGCTGCACGGCTGAGGACTGGATGACAGAATAAGAGAGACAACAGAAGGACAGAGAGAAGAGCTGGGAAGAAGATTGTTGCAGTCACCTTAACAAAGTGAAGACAATTCAGGAATAATATGGGGAATGCACAAAAAAGATGAACCTGCTTACAGGGAATTAATTATTGAAAAATGCAAAGCAATAACTGTGCAAATGAATTCTCCAGTAAAATTAATTACACAATGAAGCAGTTATTATAGCAAGAAAATCCAGCGATCAACAAATATGAAGAGTCTGCAAAGAATGGGAGCTTGCAAAAAAGTATTTTCAGTTCAGTTACAGCCCTGTGACTATCTGAGCTATATTTTCAGTGTAGATGGACTTGACATGAAACTTTTAGGGTTTTTTCCTTTTCATTTCCTTCATTTCAGAAGACCAGGTGTCATGGTTTAACCCCAGCTGGCAACTAAGCCCCACACAGCCACTCACTCACTGCGCCCGCAGCGGGATGGGGGAGAGAATCGGAAGACTAAAAGTGAGAAAACTCATGGGGTGAGATAAAGTCAGTTTAATAGGTAAAGCAAAAGCCAAGCACACACAAGCAAAGCAAAACAAGGGATTCATTCACCACTTCCCATGGGCAGGCGGGTGTTCAGCCATCTCCAGCAAAGCAGGGCTCCATCACACGTAATGGTGACTTGGGAAGACAAACGCCATCACTCCAAATATTCTCCCCCTTCCTTCTTTGTTGCCCAGCTTTATATGCTGAGCGTGACGTCATATGGTGTGGGATATCCCTTGGGTCAGTTGGGGTCAGCTGTCCCAGCTGTGTCCCCTCCCAGCTCCTTGTGCACCCCCAGCCTGCTCGCTGATAGGGTGGGGTGAGCGGCAGAAAAGGCCTTGACTCTGTGCAAGCACTGCTCAGCAGTAATGAAAACATCCCTGTGTCATCAACACTGTTTCCAGCACAAATCCAAACCACAGCCCCATACCAGCTACTGTGAAGAAAATTAATTCTATCCCAGCCAAAACCAGCACACCATGTGATGTGGGAACATAATACTGGGGGGAGGATACTTCAGTTTGAAAACAAACTCTTAGTTTCAAACAATGTTAAAGTTTGTAGTCAAAAGCTGTTCTCCAAATAGTATGCAAGCTTTCAAACAGCTCTGGAGCCTTTGTTCAAGGAGTCTACACTTCACTGAACAATATCACCCAGTTCTACAGCGCAAATGTACGATGCTGAGAGAAGGCAATGGCTTATTGGGAATGGGCAAAAGAATAGGAAAACAATGAACAGCGAGTCTATGGCTGCATAGGGTGGGTGACAGCTACGGCCCAGAAAAAGGCACTACGAAAGGTACAGCCTGAAAGCCTCTTCTGGTCACTGAAATACTTTGCCACATCACTCTCTGTAAGCTGAAGAGGGGAAAAGCCCTGTTCATTGCTGGTGTGGTCCAACGTCCTTGCACCAAACACCTCTCACAGTGCTCAGATTCAGCTGCTTCAGTGCACCAAGGCTGCCCCTAGATCTTGTTTATCTCTGCCGTTCAGAAACCTCTCCTGTTGAACAACCTACCCACCACATGGAAGTACCTACGACCTTGAAGAGATGTGAACTTAATTCTGTTCTGCAGCATCTATGCAATCCCTAATGATATCAGTGGAGTAGAAATAGGGGTAACTGGAAACAGAATGTAGCCCATTATCTTTGCGATTTCAATCCACAATGTGAATAATGGAAAAAACCCACCTCTGAGTTTGTCTTAACTGCAGGGCACTTTTTCAAATTTTATTTGAGATTTATTTTACTGACTTAAGGGAAGAAAAAATAGCTAGTGGAAGAATGCAGCCGGTACACGGACACCGACCCAGAATCTGTAACAGCTTCCCTGAAAAAAGATCACTAGCCAGTGAAGAAAATCATCAATATTTAATCTCTTGCCTTCCATCTGATACGTAGCTCTAATTGGGAAGTAACTTTCAAGCTTTTGAATGTGACCTTGTATGTTGATTAGGTTACTCCCCCAGCAGCTGAATCTTGTCATTTATCCCAGCCATTTAGAGAGAATCCTGCATAATGTGGAACATCCAGGTTTTTAAGGGAATGCAGCTGCCTGAGGGGTCACTGGTGAAAATATAGATATTGCAATACTGCTCCATGTACAAGCAAGAGTCAGAAAATCTCAAAGAGGATATTTTCTGTGTTATCTGGAGGGAAAATCATAACCAAAATGCAACCTGTGGAAGAGAACTGCTGCACACAGCAGTGCATGCTATATACCCTGTGCAAATTATACCCCAACACAAAAGGGCTGCCCCTCCAGGAACAGAGCGTACGGGAAGTATGTAGGTAAGTCCATAGAAAAGCTGGCGAAGACACTCTTTGCATTCAACTAGATACATAGCAAGACCTGATTTAGTACTTATCTCTGCAAGGAAGAGTATAAGCTATGATTTTTATATATATGCTCATAGCTTAAACTTTTTCTTGCATATATAATATCATATATAATATAGCTATAATTACATATTATATTATGTCATATTATATTATACTATACTCATATTATGTTACACATTTTATATATATTATATTATACTATACTATACTTATGTTACACATTTTATATATAATGTGTTATATATGTAATTTGTGTATTATATATTAGCTATATTATAGCTATATAAGCTAGGCACTGTGGCACAGCTGGGCCTGCCACCTTGATTGCTGATGTTTACGTGGATTTCATTCACTTCATGGAGGAGGAGCTTTGGTAGGTTTTATATGCAGCACGGTGGCCACGATAAGCACCGGGGAGTGTTAATCCTGATTTAAACTCAGGGGTGTGATAAACTGCGTAATCAAACATTGGCTCTGCATGTTGAATGCGATCTTTCAGCTAAAATAATTCATGCAAGGAAAATTACAGAGAGCCTGGCGATGGGTCAGTCCGTTTTAGCATCCCCTCTTCTCTCTGAGAATTGTGACAATTCTAGATCCTGCCCCAGGCACATTTCTTGTGTGAACTGAAGCTGGAAACCTAATTGCTCAAAAACTAACAGTCGTGACAATTTTGTTCATAGGTAAGAAGCAACACCATGAAGTCTGTTGATACAAGGGAATCGTCTACTAAAACCTTACCAAGTTCAAGTCATAGCAGTTCTTCTAGAGAAGAGAAGGCTGTGGTTGTGTTTGATGGGACAAGCTCTGAATGGGTGTAAACATCCTTCCAGAGGCCAGCTGAGAGCAGCCCAGCATCCGATGTGTCACCGACTTACAGCCAGGATGGCTCCGGTTTATGCAGGTATAAGAAATTGCTCTCATGCATCACAACAAGCTGCCCAGTTAAGGCTGTTTTAAAACACTGCTCCTGTTTTATTAACTACCTAAGCTAACATTAAAAGCAGCTTGAGGTAGGATAGAAGTTGGGCCAAGCTCCAATACAATATTCACTCCATTTTGCTGAGAATCCACGACTATCCTCCCAGTGTTTGGTAACTCAGAGCTTAATTAGCAAAAGTCTTGAAAAATTATTATGCACGCTCCCTCCGCCCCCATGTTTCTCATTTCAAATCAATGCCATTAATTAAGCCAATTTAAGCCTGAGCAATAAGGCTGAATGCAAATGTAGTGGTGTTGTACAGGGTGCTGGGAATGGGAAAGGTAACTCAAAGGAGGAGCTTCTTCCCATCATAAGACTGGGGTCCTACTCGATGCCAGGCTGTGCAGTTTGGAAATATGCCAAAGGAAATCTTATTATTATGAATCTATCATTATCTATCACTACCTAACTCAAGGTAAGTACTTGAAAGTGGAGGCTGATGTTTAGCTCTACTTCAATTGCTGCTAAGACTTTCTGTATGGAGGGTATGGTTCATCCTGTCTGACTTTGGCCGTAACACAATGGATGTCTGGTGTGAAACACTCATGGTCAGCATGGAAAGATGGGCACCTCCTGAAGTGAGTTCATCCCAATAAAAGCCAGGTGTCAAAACAAATCATAAATCCATTCCCAGAGGTAAGCTGATTGCAGTAGAAATTGAGACAACCACCTTAGACTGTAGGGCTAACCGTGGGACAGCAGAAGTTTAGTAAAATGAATCCTGTCCTTAAAGCATATACTCTGGGATCTGGGTGAGGCGTCACCTCTCTTATTCTAGTTATGAAACACTAAACGAGGAAAGTGCAAATGAACAAGCCAAAAACCATGGCTAGTTGGCTATATTTAGTAAGAACTTTTCCCTCTGAAGTGAGTTTTACTGTATTCCTGAAGGTTGGGCTTGGTTCAGGTATCAGTTCCCGTCAGCTCATGCTGGGTTCACGCCCTAGCGGGTCGGTATCACACTCATCCTCATTCTGCACATGTAGATTCAGAGATAAGGCCTTTAAGGTTGATTTTTCACCTTTTCAGTCTGTGAGGAATGACTTGTGAAGTGATGTAAGGATTTCTTTTCAAGCTCAGTCCCAGTTCATGAACATCATGCAAGTACACGGCAAATTCAACAATATGAAGTGAATACAGGCATATTATAGAATCATAGAATCATTTGGTTGGAAAAGACCTTTANGACCGACCCCCACCTCGTTACAACCTCCTTTCAGGTAGTTGTAGAGGGCGATAAGGTCTCCCCTCAGCCTCCTTTTCTCCAGGCTAAACAATCCCAGTCCCCTCAGCCGCTCCTCATAAGATTTGTTCTCCAGACCCTTCACCAGCTTCGTTGCCCTTCTCTGGACACACTCCAGCAACTCGATGTCCTTCTTGTCCTGAGGGGCCCAAAACTGAACACAGTACTTGAGGTGCGGCCTCACCAGTGCTGAGTACACAACTGCTCACACATCAGGATTTAATACCTTTAGAGATGCATCAGAACATCTGAAACACACACCTGGCTGTGGCAGATGTGACAGGGATCCTATGGGACACCGGTGCCTTCCTGCACCTCCCTCCAAGGGGGGTCCAAAGGGTCAGGGTCCTCACTCAGTTGTCCCTGCCTGAGTGGTTTTGGTGCAGGATCACAATTATACAACCCTGAAGAGCAGTGAGGCTGCAGACATTTTTCTACCAACACAACTCTATTTTACTGACAACTGAATTATAGCTAACACAGTTGGCCACTAGGTTGCAGCTGAAGCTAAAATCACAAAAGATGACATTTGCTGGAGCAACCCATGCAGATTGTCATTGCTAGTAAGTTATGTCCTTTAAACTACGCACTCGCAATTCAGCAAGTAAGGATAAATATTGCACTGACAGCCACCTTTACTTTACTTATTCATTTATGTAAAATTCATGTAAACATGTCCAAGTAGCACAGTATTCTGTGCCAACCATTATTAGAAGGCATTAGTTTCATTTTGTAGAGTAACCAAGCTGGAATAAAGTAAATGATCAGTTCAGTAAAGATGAGAGGTAAACAGTGACCCCATTTAAAATGTGTGCCTTGGAGTCTTATAAAGAAGGATGACTACAAATGTTTTCAGATTTACCTTTATTTGAAAGTCATTATGTTCAATAAAGACAGGGATAGCTCTCAGAAAATTACTCTGATATTTGGCTAGAATTGAGCTAGCCATTTCAAAGAATTTTTTGAAAAGCTGTTCACTTTTAGAAATGGTTTGAATAATTGGGTTTAAATATAGTAGCTATCTTTTTTTTTTTTAAATCTTAATGTAGTCCCTACAGCTACTGTTCAAATAGAAAAGAAAAACTGATTTGTTCTTCAAAACTCCTTAAGCAGGTACTTTCTAATAGGTGAGCAAAAAAGGCAGTCATAAAGAAACTGATGATGTTACAGGCAGTGATTTGCAGCACCCAACTAATCTGAATGTTATCAAGGTTTATATAGATGTCACAGAAAAGAAGAGAGTCAAGAAAATATATGAAGAGACATGACCTTGCAAATCATTGGCAGTTGATGCTATTTGGCTATTTTAATTTAGCTTCTTTGCTTATTAGTAGATGGTCTATATAGTGTTATGTTGTAAACACAATTATATTAAGGGATCAGCTAAACTTTTTCCACAGCCTTTTACCACAGTGGACCAGCTAAGAATTACTGAATAATGCTTTTTGTTGAGTATCAGACCTACAGCCTGCATGCCTGTTACCCTGATATTTTTTACTTTTGCTCTTGACTTAGACAGATGGAGATTGGATCATTCTATTAAACTCAATGCCAAAAACAAGGTGAAAAAATATTTCTGTCCAAGATCACCTCTTAACAGGTCTTCATTTACAGTCACTGTGGCACATACCAGACCAGAATTTGCTAATATCATCTATGTTACTGGTTGGTCGCAGTCTTCCCAGTACTAATCAGTAAACTCATTGACTTGTAGCAAATTGGTATTCTGGATTTTTATTCATTTTCAGACTAATATTAAACTGAAGGTTGCTTTGGGGGAACTTACCCCAAGTATCTGGGACAAAACAAAGACAAAAAATAAAGATGTAAGTTGTCATTATGTTTGAAGCAGAGGCTTGAAAGCAGATCTCTCACCGTTAAGTGAGAGAAAATGAGTTAAGATACAGACAGCTAAGTAAAACCATGAAAAAGAGAATTTTGTTATGTTTGGTGCAACAGAAAAGACACAGCATTATTAAAGAAATATACAGAAATAAACTATATGATCAAAACAATGCGGTAGGAAAGTTACTTTTGCACCCAAATTCTGGATAGACATCAGTAAGACCAAATTATGTTTATCGAGGCTTGAGACATCAGGTGCTCAGAGCCTGAACACAATTTAACTGGATGGATGGTTTAGAAAATCTGCATCTTTCTTCAGGAAGTGTCTGTGAGATTTAGAAACAGCTTGATGTGATGGACAGAAATCCATCTGTGTGAATATCATGCCCAAACGATAAGCTTGATTGACAAGGATGATGGTGTTATTTTTCAGAATGACTGAAAAGGAGAGAAGAATGCAAGTCCAGGGAAGGGATGGAGATTAGGAATGTTGTTTTAGCAATGTTGAGTTTGAACTGAGACATAAGTCAGGCTAGAGATATATCGACATCTTAATTGGGCATGGGAGGTGGATTATGGCTCATTTGTAGAAGAGTGTTTCATTTTTCTTTACTTTGCATGAATGGAATCTTTTCTCTCCCAAATGCACCAACGTTCATACATTTCCAAAGCTGTCTCTGTTTTTCAGGCTTGCAAAAAAATGTATAATGACTAAAGGAAGACGCATGACTTGACTGTGAGGTGTCAAGAATGGTTCTAAGGGAATTCACTTGCATTTTTGGATACTCAGCTGCTTTCAAAATTAAGCCCCCCAAAACTAGTAGCCTCCTTTAGAAATGTAGGCCATGATATTCTTCCGTTGGGTTGGTTTTTGGTAGAGCTAGTAACGGATACCAGGAATGCTTCACTCATACTTCTTTCTTGTGGTGTTTTTTCTATGGCAGCTTTCATGTGAACGATCTCCAAAGACTTCTGAGAAACAGGAAACCAATGCATGCATTAAAGGCTAAATCTCTGGGGAGAAAAATTTTAGATGGTTTTAGATTTATCCATTACAGAACTTCTCCACATCCACACACACAAACAGAGCAGCAGAGGAAACAGTTCTCAGACAGCTTTTATAGGATTTTAAGGGTCAACACTAGTCATCAGTTGTGGCCCTTTTATTTAAATGACCAGTTTCAGGGAGTGCAAGAAAAATCCTCCCCCCAGCCCGCTCAGAAAGCAGCCATCCGCTGCAAGATTTGGATTCACTGTCGTAAGTTCCAGCATTCTACTAAATATGATCAGAAAAAAGAAAAATGTACTTTTGGCTAAGTCTGTTATATAAAAGGAAAGAATATAAAGCGATCTCGATAGTCAGCAAAGGAAGAAATAAGGCAAACACTAACTAAAATATTTTATTCATTTACCCCTATCAGCTGCTGTAAATTCTGACAAAATACAGCACCCACCTTTCCTCTCTATCTAATCACAAAAGAGACAGACTCTGCTTTTCATGTAATGCAATACAACACACTGCAACTACCAGACAATAAAAGATGATACCATAATGGCTATGCTTTTAAGAGCACACATTTTTGTTGTTGTCACACTAGTTGTATGGGAGCGAATTTAATACAGCTGAAGGTAATACATAATTCTGAAGAATCACCTAGCAGGTAGCACAAAGGGACGCTGGCTTTGGGAAGTACTGAAGAATCATCACTGTATTAGCCCTACAGCTCCAACCCCCTCCGACTCAATGTAAAGCTTTAGTCAAGATCCTTCTTTAGATTAATCCCTAGACCTTTTCTTCTGGGCTTTCCTATAAGCGATATTTAACAGTGAACTGCGTTTACCATTTCCAGATGATTTGATATCAGCATTACTGTTTGAATAAGCAGTAGGACAGCTAGCATATATGAAATACAGCCAACCCCTCCATGAAAATTATGGCTATAGGGATAAAAACATAGGAAACATGGCCTACATGGACTATCTTGATATTTCATTTCATACACAGAAAGTAGGAATTTCTTCAGCAGACAATATGTGTTTAATTTTCTATTCTGAAAATTTCTGATCACTCGGAAATCTGACTGAAGATGATGACATCTACAAATGGTCATCACTTAGCAAACAACCATGTATTTGAGATCAGACAGGATTTTCTGGAAATGTAGGACAAATCTTGAAATTGCTCCTGATGGATGGATGAATCTCTAAGACAAAACAGAAATAAATTATTTTACAAAATTAATTATATTGTAATCAACTTGTTCTGGGAATAGATAGGATTAAAGTAGCCAGAGTCTTGTTCACAAATATAATCTGCTGCCCTGTATAGAAACAAATGGTATGTTCCTTCCAGTTAGGACCAAGTAAGCAAGAAATAATAAAAGACAATGTTTTGGACTCAAGGAGTATGTCTATGTCCTCCAATGGCCCAGCTCAGCATGCTTCATCTCCTGTCCTGCTTCCACACCTTCACGTCAGCCCACAGTCTCCCTTTGCAAGCATGTGCAGTAGGACACAAACTGAGGTGGGATTCAGCTGGCCAAGTACAGTGGTGGGATTCAATTTGAGATGAAGACAGTTAAATCTAATAGTTTACATTTAAGGGTGTGGTGTACTAGGGAATCAACTCATTTCCCAGCACATAAGTGCCTGGTGGCATAAGAGATGCATTAAAACATCTAAGACATTAGCACAGGGCTGAGAGGTTTCACATTGGATGTATAGGAAACCTGCACCCATTTCGGTCAGCAACTATAGACCAGACACAGTATCTTAGGGCGTCCCAGATAGCACTGGACACTTATTTTCAGACAACTGAATTAGATTTGTATTCAACTGATGCTGTGCATTGTCCAGCCCATGTCTCATGTCAGACTGCATCCCAAAACAACTTTGCTCTAGGCTCAGTGTCCCTTACAGAGCTTTTGACCTTGACTGGTTTTAGGGTATTTTTTCCACTCAGAAGATTTGTTTTGCCACATCAATGGCTCTTTCCACTGGTATGTGAAATACCACCTTGCAGAGCACTCAGCAAAGTAGGTAAGGCAGGATGGATCCTGCACTTAATGGTTCATCCTTCTGGATAGCCATGTCAGCACTGCGTAGAAGTGAGGTTTCAATTTTTGCTTAAAATATGTATCCAGTAATGCTGCCAACTTACATTTATCTCTGTCATTGAGCTTGTCGGCCACAGCAGGTGAGGACACAATTCAACAGCTACTTCTCTTCATAGAATCATAGAATAGTTTGCATTGGAAGGGACCTTTAAAGGTCATCTAGTCCAACGCCCCTGCAATGAGCAGGGACATCTTCAACTAGATCAGGTTGCTCAGAGCTTAGAGTCCAACCTCACCTTGAATGTTTCCAGGGATGGGGCATC